>OY982563.1:850953-1122538 GCA_963859945.1 Euplagia quadripunctaria
GTTTGTTTCTGACGAATCGTTTAGGCTTCGGTTGCTACTACTCTTTGAAAGCTGTAGCCGTAAGGCAATAATAAAGACCATTTTAGTCGCATCTGTATGTTAGAAAAATGTTTTTGTAATTCTCAACTGTTTTAAACATTTTTCGGAATGAATAAACAGACACGGCAATAGGCTTTCGCCTTATTACGTGAGTGGACCAAATAATTTGGTCCCTTCAGGGATACAAGCGTGTGTGTGTGTGTGTGTGTGTGTGCGTGCGTGCGTGCGTGCGTGCGTGCGTGCGTGCGTGCGTTCGAGCGTGCGTGCGTGCGTGCGTGCGTGCGTGCGTGCGTGCGTGCGTGCGTGCGTGCGTGCGTGCGTGCGTGCGTGCGTGCGTGCGTGCGTGCATGCGAACGTGCGTGCGTGCGTGCGTGCGTGCGTGCGTGCGTGCGTGCGTGCGTGCGTGCGTTGCGTGCGTGCATGCGTGCGTGCATGTGTGTGTGTCTGTGTGTGTGTGTGTGTGTGTGTGTTATAAAATGTATTTTAAACAGTAGGCACAACATCAGGCCTATGTAACTCGATGAACTTGCGCGCGCTAAATACCTACCGGCGCTGGTTCGTCGGCGAACTTTTTACGCAGTCCGACTGTGGGTTAAAGACAGTTGCGTCCCACGCACTACATTTTTATTTTTAAAGTCCAAGAAGTTAAATTAATAGTGAAAATTGACATGGTTATTTAAGTGCAGTATAAGAATAAAGAAAGAGAAAAAAAAAACCCGGCCGCACTATTTTTTTTAATATACTTTCAAGCTTATTTTTACTCGATTCCCACAAATTATTCATCATTAAAACTTTTGTAATATTTACAATATTTTCCACCGCACAGTTTAATAATCGGGATTTTAGAAAAGGGAAGAAGTTTATCTTTACATAAAAATAAAACACAGTGATGTAGGATTTTTGTATACTAAAACATTGGAAATGAAAAATAAGGCTTAAGTACTTAATAACACAACAATTTTAATATTTTTATACAAAAAGAAATATTGAAGAGGTAACTATTTTAAAGCTCGGAAAGATTAGGCAATTAAAACGGTAGGTATCGATATTTTTGTAGTGATTTATCTGTTACGTAGTAACTACTTAGTAATCTGTAACAACAAATTAAAAAAAAAAGAACCCTTCATATTTATTAAAGATATGTATACAGATATACAGTTGTACTTACGTATGTACTTCAGGAAAGGGCTTGGGATGTGTTTTCCCCTAATATCTGAGAAATCGCAGGAAACTGAGCCAGTGTGGGACCCCAATGTTACTTTTACGTTCGAAGCATGCGTTTGCATGTTGTCTGCGGGGTTGATTTTTTGTAACCAGCCAAAAAACAGAGGAGGTTCTCATGTAAACCCGTAGAATTTTTTGGAGTAGAAACTTCTGTAGGCACGTGGGGATTTTTGGTATGGGGAAAAGCACTGAACTCGCGTGACCGTCACGCGCATAACATTTTGATAGGTGCCGTTGTAGACACTAAATTGACGGCCTTTCTTTTCTGATCATCATCTGACAGACAAAAAAAATCACTCAAGAATAAGGTAATTCATTTTAAAAAACTTATGATATTTTGTTAATCATTATAGAAGTTATCTCACTTGACGTTACTAAAACTTATTCAATTACCGAGGTTACAAGGTATACAGAACCTTATTTCTTTCACAAAGTCACCTAGTTTTTGCGTGAAATCTGTTATTACATAAATACAAAAAGTTTATACCACAATAAACGATAGGCAAACTGTCGTCTCATTCCAAACTACTAACACCACTTCAGTTCTGACTGACATTAAAACATTTAATCTTTTGGTCGTTCGTCAACAACTAAGCCGTTTAATATGATTCCAATTCCCTAGATCCATCAGTAAAAACAAACAGTGCCGGCATTAGGAGCACCACGGCCGAACAGAGCTCGGGATCACTAAGTTTAATTGCTGCCTACCCACTTTACCCGCGCCAATTTCGAACTGAGATAACTGTAGTCAATTCTTTAAACTTCGGCAATGGCTTAGGGTGGAGACAATCTTCAGCAATTATCTTAAGCTTAGTGCCTGAGGTTTGACTTTCTCGTTCGGCGGGATCTGATTTTAATTGTTCCGAGATGTGTCGGGCCTGATGGATTGTGGGGCTTCTAGTTCGTGCGATTGTTTTGTTTGGGTTGGGAAAGGATTACGTTTTATTGAGAAGTGGTAATCTTAGTGAAGCCCAATCAAACAAATTAACAGAGTTCGTCTGTTTCAAGTTGCAATATTTAATAGGAGTAAATTACATGCGATTTACATTTCTGCAAGCTTTACAATGCAAAGTTATTTGTGAGTGCTTATTAATTGAAATTCTTTTAATGATCATCTATCTTTGAGTGAGTACTCGATTTACATTATTACTTTACATTATTGTGATCTATGTTATATTACTCCTGGGTAAACCGTCCGTAAGCAAAACGAATCGTTTCTTGTTTATTGGAACGCGGCATTAGTCAATCGATACTATTAACTAACTACATTCGGCACTCCCGAAAGAATCCAAGTACCTATAAAAACACCTACATAGAATTTAGTATCAGTACGATGTCAAATTATTTTAAAGAATGTGCGCGCCGGGGTTTTCTAGAGTTTCTTTATGTTTGTTGTATGTTCTAGAGTTTAAGCAATAACTTTGATCTTCAACCTAAATTTAATATTTTCAATACAGTGAAGGTACCATATCCGTTAGCTTCAGTATACTGGGTGCAGCGTTAATAAAGGGTCTCGATACACAGACAAACAGGCACTGACAAACAAGTTGTCGAAGTGACCCGTTAAGGGTTCCATTTTCATTTAGAGTACGGAACCCTAATAACCATTGCAAAAATAAGCGGCACCAAAATAACATTTAAAATGTGTTAAGTAATCACATATCAATATCTTTTCTTTTACAATTTTAATTGCTTCAAACCAATTGACTAACCTTATCGATGGTGATATATGGCCCTAGGTTGCTGGCTTGGACAGAACGCCTCATCGAAACGCTACTGCTCGATTTTGCTTTACCATCCCCCCTAGAACACATATTACTCCACAACACGCCATGCTGAAAATGAAGGTCAGACGTCAGCTGCATTTGGCATGTCTTTTGTTTGGCTTCATAAAGCATCGAGAATTACAATCGAGCATCGTATCTATATAATAAACTCTCGATGCTGTCGAATAGAAGGCAATGTTCTCGACAGCTGTCTGTCTAACAACACCAGACTGCTGCTTATAGAGGTAGTTTTCGATACGCTGCACCGAAAATCTGAAAAATCTTCTTCAACCCTTAGACGCATTAAGTCATTAACGTCTTTCTAATACGCAGATGTATTTGGACGTAGAAATCATTTTTATCATTTTTTGTTTTGTCTGAGTGAGGATGCGACACTGCACGTGTTGATCAGTTAATCTGGTAATGTAATAATAATAACATTTTACATTTTTCTTTATCTTTTCTAGTTTTGTATAACTGTAAAAGAGCTTGATGACATCGTGTGTTACATTAAGGCCCAGTTGAAAACCAGCCCCAGATCCTTGTGGTCTGGCAGATGCTGAACTGGGTTCCTAGTTGCTGTAGCCGTGGAACATGTATCTTTCTTAATTTTTTTTTATGGTATAGGGGGCAAACGAGCAGACGGGTCACCTGATGCTAAATGACTACCGCCGCCCATGGGCACCTGCAGCTCAAGAGTCCCAAGTGCGTTGCCAGCCTTTAAGGTGGGAGTAGGGTAGAAGGGGAGGGGGAGAGGGAAGGGTTAGGGCATCCGGTAATCTCACTCACGCGACGAAAAGCAATGCATGCATAGCTCACTGCCGGTTTTCTGTGAGGCCATGGTATCACTCTGGTCGAGCCGGTCCATACGTGCCGAAGCATGGCTCTCCCACGAATAAATACATTATTGTAAATTTTTTTTTTATTTGTGTTTTGTTTAATTCTGTTTTATTTTATGCGTGCAGCAATAAATTGGGCTTTCTTTATTTTTTTCTGATACTCTTACTGATGTATAAGCTTATGCTGGGGGGCATGAACTTCCCGGCAACAGTCAGTTCGATATACATGTATGCGACCCCGACCTGCTTGAGTTGTTGCTTCCACTCCCCACACTTTCCTTATAAGCAATATACCTTTCCCTTAATTGCCTTCCCTTCTTAACTACCTTCCCCTTCCAATATACTCCCAATTTTCCCATGTTCAATTCCCAAAGTACCCGATTGGCGGTAACAGGCTTGCCTCCTATTAAGTGAGTTTGTTCAAATTATACTTGGCAAAATGTGGGTATTTAATACATCCATATGTATGATAACTGAGCCCGTGTTGATATGTTGAAATTTCCGTTAACAATTAAAGCTAACAGCTGTCTAAACAGCCACAGATGCCTCGAAATATTTACAACTCATGCGGTGTCACTCAATTATTGTCATATCTATCTTAATTGCAGTTCTAACTACTATACTCAAAAACAGAAACGCCAATCTTTTGAGCAAAGAACTGCTAAAAGGTTGACTCTCATTTGAGTTTATATCGTAGGAATATTGTTTAGTTGGAAAGGTACCTTTTTGTGTACGTAATCCTGCCGAAAACATTACTTTTTTCTAGAATTTGGAAAATATAATTCTAGTATTAACTTTAAAAATGAATGGACCCTCAACTCTATAGGAACGAAAGATGACACTACCGAATCCAGAGTAGCACTTGAAGATGCAAGTCAGGTTTCTAATTAATTTAACTTCAGGTAGGATCTGCTGAGAAAGTTATACTTGTTAGTTGTGTTTGTGTTGGTACGATACTCTGTTATTTTGTTAGTTTTTTTGTAGATCTTATAAATCTTATACTATTGCTGATTAATGCCTTTCAATCAGAGATTGATGAGCTTAATCTGACAGCAGTGACCCTATAATAAGTTATAAGGTTTGTTGACCAGCCAATTTAAATTTATAATTGAAATGGGAGTCAATAAACAGTAATTAAGAGTAAAACCAATCAATAATCCTCGGTTTGTAATCCAAACGATAACAACAACCGATAATAAAGTGCAATGAACTGTCATAGACATGGAAGGCAAACGGAAGTGCCTTTGAAACTGTTACGTACCTCCAGATCCGCAAACGCATAAACTTTTGCCTGCGCTAAGTGATATTTGACTTTTTTCGCCTCTTCACGGAGAACCTAAGAATCATCATGAATGATGTGTCAGTAATTAACTATGATCTATGAATTAAATCACCCAATTACAGCTGTATTAAATTCAGCTGTATTATACACAACTTACTATTGTACAAGTTACCCTTGTAAGTTCTATGAACGATTCGGTACAAGCATTATTATTATTATAAATACATACATTAAGATATCCATCGCTTGTATTTTGAGGAGTGCTTCGAAGAATTCTTCAGACTAATACTGGCCGCAGGTTTCCGCCATCGTTCAAGGCGACAAAACTTCCATCCACATCCCTTGGATAATTGACACTCCACTGTACGCTTCTTACGAAACTTTTTGTCTTGAATTACCAATCTGAGGAGCAAATTACCGCCCGCTTTATTTAAAACCTTCGAGAAAAGAGCGTACTTCTACCTCAAAGGCCAGCAACGCACTTGTGACTTTTGAGATGCAGGTGTCCATGAGCGGCGGTAGTCACTTAGAATCAGGTAACCCGTCTGCTCGTTTGCTCACTATATCATAAAGAAGACATTCTAATGATAATGTACAAAACAAAGTCCTTGTGCGAAACTTAAATTGCTAAAACAACTAATTTTAGTGAAATTGCACCTACTACCTGTTTTCTCTGCGTCACCCAATGGTTGACTGGTAGAGAATGCCTCAAGCATGAAGTCCTTGTATATACCAGATGTGCAGAAGTGTAAATAAATAAATAAACAATTTTATAACTGTACAAGAAAGCTCAGATGAGTTAGCTCAGTAGAGTTGTAATTTTCAAATTCATTCAGTTGCCCTCTCTAATATAATTATTATTACTAGCTAATTTTAATTTTTAACATATAAAATAAGTTTCAACTCATATAACTGACGTATAAGAACAGCAACATTATTAAAATCAGAAGCCTTACGCGAACCATTATTCACCCAAATCCTTACATTCAGACTAAGATTAAAAGAAAGTAAAACAAAAAGCGGCCTGTAGAATGGCGGGGGCTCGAACTTGGTAATCCCCATCACATGTATCAACACAGTTTGAAACTTTTAAACTTCTTTGGATTCAGCTCTTAGTGGAAAAATGTTCAGATTTATACGAAACTCGAGAGCGAATGGCGTGAGCGGCCACGCGATCCCGTAGATACGGACTGTCCCGATTCAAAGGATTTGTCCAAATTCACCTTTTATTTTGGATAAAGAATTTAGTGGTGTAAGTTAAACAATCGAAACTTATAATGATCTAGTTTTTTTTTGTTGTGGACTTGATTTTCTTTTGTCATTATGAAAATGTTGACTTAATGTCGATTTATTTATTGACATTTGTATATGTTTTATGAACTCGTTAGAGAAAGGATAGGATGTTTTACGATCATATTTCATCAGCCATATGTTTGGTCCCACATAACAGGGACGAGTAAGTATATTGTAAGTCTATAAAGCATACTTCCACTGCGCTGCTACTGAATCTTCTACCTCGAACCTTGTCCTCCCTGTCGCCAAAAAACAAGTCAGACTTACGTTCATTTATACTACTACTTTTGGTACTTTTACTTAGAGTTGGTGGCAGACTTAGCAAAAGCTTGTAAAAAATGTTGGTAACTCATACAAAAACAAAGAGATTTTATTTTTGTAAATTTGACAATTATTAGATAAATAATACATCTGCATGAGGCAAAAATGGTCATTAGCTCAGGATTGCGCTACTTCGTGGTACGTACGGGTGCGTACGGGTAGATATAATACCGGTACCACATACCACGGCTAACGCCAAAAGTGGACATACACGGACAGTCAGTCCTCGTCAAATTCTCAACATTTGTTATTAGATAATGCAATTAAACTACAAAGGCAATACATCTGTTTATAAGTTATCTCAGTTAAGTCTGAACGTCCTCCCGGCAAAGCGTAGCCGCCTTACTCCCGAGGGAGGCGGTGAGTTTATTGTAACAAATCAAAAGTTGCCGCCTCCTTCTAAATAAGTAGCCTTCGTTGCGTCGTTCCTTCCGTCGGCGGTACACAGGTCCCAGATAAATCATGGATGGAGAACGACGCAGCGCGCGCGGTCCTATTTACTTATCACTATGTCTAGTTAACGTAAGGATTATATTCGTGTAGGTCGGGGTGTTCGTATGTAAGTATAATATTTACAAAAAAATAGGCAGTCATGGGGACTGTCGACGGAAGTGAAAACAATATCAAAAAATTTATACTATTTAAAATATTTCACTTTACACATTCCAACTGCTTTTATGAGAAATGGATGTATAATCACCTGGAAATTAAAACGGTCATATTTTGTAAACGGATAGTGTTTTTTCAAAAAACGGAACTCTTACTTAAATCACTGATAGGGCATGCCCTATCAGTGATTTAAGTAAGAGTTCCATTATATAGTTATGTATTTACGGGAATTAACGCGATCACGAAAAGGTATTACATACCTCTGAATTGCCTGACGATTCGACCAGGTTGCACTGGCCGTGGTCACAGGCTGACTGGCTCAGCGGTACACGCCCTCCGTCGTCGAGATCGTGAGGTAGAAGGTTCTTCATCCATCCCCACTTTTTCGATATTTTTGATATTTTCGTTTCGTCATGTACCGTCACATACTATACTAACAGTGTCCCTATTTTGTAAGCAAACCGATGTGCCCCTATTATGGTGTTCACCCGACTGCGCATAAAAGCGAGATGGCATGTTTTTTATCACTGGATTCCACGCTGTAGATAATTTGTGCTTTTGTGTTTTTTTAATTTCAATCTCTTCGCGTACAACTCTTGAGTAAAAGTGACGTTCCGTGGAGAGGACTCGAGTAACTGATCGTCAAATCAATTACTTTTAATATTTGGTTACACCAATAAAAAATAATAACAACACTGAACTTCATGAGGAGTATTAAATAATTTATTTTAATCATAGATAACTATCCTATTCAATGTAAAAACTCATTCAAATGATTTTTAAAGTAATTAATTTCAGAGTACAATGTGACCAAAGACCGTGGAGGCAGTAAACATGCTTATTTACACTCCGATAATCGGCAATGTGGAACCTGCAATCATAAGCTTGTACTGTCGAGTGTTCGGCAGTAGATTTGTTATCAATTTTGTATATTCGTGGAAACCCTAATAAGCTTTGTGTCTCTTATTTCTTATTATTATTATTTATATCACTGCTAGTTTTTCTCTAATATATTGATAAAAAATTAAATGAGAACTTAACTTCAACCGAACCGATAAAGTAGCCGTTTGCTGGAAGCACCGTAAGACGCTCGTTGTAAAAGTATTTTTAAGGCGCATATGTTCAGCAACCAAGCGCTTTCTGCTGATGGGAATAGCTGAAGCATCTTTTTTTAAAGTGGCTAGAACTATATTTTCAAGGTTTTTCCTCAAAGGGACTCCAACAATATCCCTATAGCTTTGTAATAAGGTATTTTTCTCGAGCTCGTTCCTGGGAGAGCCATGCTTCGGCACGTATGGGCCGGCTCGACCGGAGTGATACCACGGGCTCACGAAAACCGGTGAAGCAATGTTTCATTGCTTTTCGCCGCGTGAGTGAGGTTACCGAAGGCCCCAACCCTTCCCACTCCCCTCTTCCTCCGCTTCTCCCAGCTCTTCCCCTACTCCCACCTTAAAGGCCGGCAACGCACTTGTAACTCTTGAGTTGCAGGTGCCCATGGGCGGCGGTAGTCACTTACCATCAGGTGACCCGTCTTTACGTTATTTTAGTATTATTTATTTTGTTTATTTGGCTCACCAACGATTGAATACACTGATACAATGATATGAGAAACATCCAATAGACTTATAACTAGTGTAACAATTTCTTACAGGTAAGCACATCATGCACAACTTATTTGTTGAAATATATGAAATTACATTAGAGATCTTAATTAGACAGCGAACATAATGATGTTTTTTATATTAAAAATAGATTTACAAAGTTAGAATTGCAGTAGGCCCAAACGCGGATGCTATTACAATATTTTGTACATAGTACTTCTGAACTGTGACTGTTCGGAATTGTGTCTTATAACAATTTCCAGATTTAAAAACCATGATCCTTGGCACAATTGAATAATTGGTGAATGGTGAATTCTATTCTTAAGTGTGACATGCGTTTAACAGATTATTGTTCTCATTCTGCGTAGACTTTAAGTACGTTTATCATATTTTTGTAAAGTACAAAACCAAAATAAAATAATGAAAATACTTATTCCAAAAGTGAAGGGTATTTTTTTTATCGCACAAAGTCTCCGCCTGATGTTAAGAGGATACCGGTTACTGTAAATATTATCAGAACCGATAGTGTCACTCGGGCCTTATCACATAATATAATGGTATGGTTTATGACAAGGCTCGAAAGACGTTTCAATAAAAAATTACAAAAAAACAATATTGTTACAATAATTTATTACTAGCAATTAATGATCTATTTATTATGTTATAAATAAGAACAAGAAATTTATAAAAGTCTTAAAGCGATTTAATAAACCTTAAAGACAAAAGACAACTTTTAAGATCATATAAAAATCATCCCGTTTTTCACAATTTTACAGAAAAAAGCCGGTGGATTTGCTCGAGACTCTATTTTGTACGACTTTATATATTTTTGTTTTATTGAGGAAAATCTTGTTTTGTTGTCGAACCTTTCAATCCTGCCGACTTGTAGATGGTTTACGAATAGATGATTTGAAACATTTTCACCCGAACCTCATACTAAACTACTACATAGACAATAATATGTATATGTTGAATTTACAGAGTGTTATAGAACGTTGGGATCATATTTTAGAATAGTTGTTGTAAAACAATGGACTATGTTGTTAATTTCTAAACAACTTCAGGCTTCCTTACTTTTTCGAATCAGTCGCACTTACAAATTATTGCAGATTGTGTTAACGTACAACGATTGCGGCTGTTTAACAAATTTCATGATCAATACGCGATAAAGCTGAACGTCGAATGAGAAAACGCATTAACGCGTTCACATTATCATTTAAAATGGATCTTCCAATCGTTCGATCGAAAATCGCAGAATTGTTATTGGGCATTCTGTCCCACGACGCGAAGGCACGAGCCTGTGCGAATCAGTGAGACAAAATGCCCAATACTATACTACTTAAGTGACTACCGCCACCCTTTTCTAAAATTTATAGTACGTTAGGTCACGGGGTCTACTAGATATAACCATACCTCCTGTAACAAGCTGTAGGTATAATAATTAAATGTTATATCGCGAAACAAACTTGGGCTGTACGTTATAAGTGTACAGCCCAAGTCCGTGCTTATTGTATCAAATATCATGCACGAAAAGTTAATTAAGTTCTAACTTAAGTCTCCGAAGTTAATTCCTCTGCTTTATACGACAAATATATACCTATAATATAATTTTCTACGACATATTACACAGTGCTTTCTAAATTTTTGTAATAACGGACATAATAACTACAATTTATCTTACATTCAAAAGAGTTGTCATTCTTGCACTAAGCCCTTCCCCCAGCGATCCCTTGCAAATACGCAAAATGCACAGAAAAATGCAAAATAAAAATACGTTCTTAGAATTAGTGTGTACTATTACAAATAATTGATATGTCTAACTAGTCTTTTCCCGCGACTTTGCTCGCGTAAATTAATTTTGATACTATTTTAACCAAGATCTTGCATTGTAAAGCAATTTATTTATATCTGTATGAAGTGCTCTGATGGGTTCGGTCCTAGACAAAAAAATGTTTGAATATATAAGCTATAGCAGAAAGAAAATATAGATTCGACCTAGTAGGATATTTGTTTTATATAAACACACAGCGTAGCCAAGCGATTTATATCAGGGCCTGTTTATAAGAGTATGATTCGCAATTCACGGTAAAAATTCAGGATCTCAGTTTAAAGCACTGTACTGTAGTGTTTCTGTAGACGTGTTTGTAGATTCTCTAACTCGCTTTCGTAAAGCTTTAAAATATATTAACATTTTGTAATTTTCTTTTTTGTGAGTCATTTTGTTTTCGTAAACTAGTTTTCTTTATTATTGTGTATCCATATTATATACATGCAGTGTTTGCTTTTAATTGAATGAAACTTTTCTACTAATAACTGTTATGCAATGATATAAATGTCATGTATTATTGTTACATTTGTTAGCAAACCAATATAAATAACTAAATAAAGCATGTCCTCACAAAATAACTAATGGTGAAAGTGTACTAATTCCACCAATATTCTCACTGCTGTGACTCCACTAGGACCAACTTGCCAACGAAAGCACCTTGCACGAATCTCGGCGAACCCCAAGACTGTTAAAACAGACCTATGGAGTATAATTTTAGTTGTAAGTCTAAAGATTAATAATGCAATTTATATTTTATGTGCAATTACTTCGTCGCAGTTCCGCTTCCCCATTGTCTCAGCTAATTACTGGATTAATTGGCATTCCAAACGATTTGCCCGGTGAGTGCCGAATTTCGAAAGACAACATTCGTTCGAGGCAAGCATCGATCCCAACTAACACTCCCCTGGACATAAAAGCAGAAGGAAATTTAATTTTCGATAATTTATATGAAATTATAGTTATTGTTACCATTACCTGTAAACTGTAGAAGTTTACCTGTTAAAAAAACAAGATTTCTTATCGTAAAAATACAGTAAAACTTCTTAGAGTCAAGTTATTAAGTAAATAGCCTCACTTAATAAGTTGATCCTAAGATGTGACCGGAGACACAGAGTTACAAAATATTATTCAATATTAATTTTGTAACAGTAGAAGCTGAGGTTTCGAAAAAAATATGGTTAAGCTGGACTTCTAAAGAGCTTGGAGATCGCCTGGTTAGGAGTTTACCCTTCTCTTATCACGGCCCCTCCTGCGCAATATGCGCAAACTGAAACACCGTGTGTCAATTCATTTTTTCATTCATTTTAAACACAAACCAACCCATTGACAACCACTTTTTACAATTCGCGTTCCGTTTGATAAGTACGCAAGTAACATTTAAAAATCACGTACACTTTATCCCTGCAAAAATGTTACTATCCCTCAGTACCTCCTATGTAGTAGGTACGTCCTATGGTAAGTTAAATACTTGCATGTTCACCGTGCACTCACTCAAGTACTGCCGGCCACTTAATTAACTAAATAACTTTCTTTCTACGTTTAGTTCAGTCAAACGTGAAGCTAGAAATTCATTATATCCACTTGGTCCAGAATCTAATGACTTTTCCATGTGCGAGTTTCCTTTACCTGCATAAAATATTGAAGCTAATTTCATGTAGGTTTACATTCCTGGATACATTATATAGAAAGTTACATATTTTTATAAATCACTTTTGTGAGCTCCTAAAACTGAATCCTACGTCTCTTCAAACTGCTAAGTGATACCTAAGTTGAAGGTTCGGGATACGCAGTTATTAAGTACTAGCTTGGTTAGATGGCGTTCAGTATATCACAGCATCCTCAGTTATGTACAAGTTTGTGCCCTAATTTCAAAATGTTTTAAAAAAAAAATATCAAACGTTGCAGGTTTATTTGACCCAACAGTAAATCATTATCATCATTATATTTCAATCTTTTTGCAAGGATTAAAATAATATGTGAGAAAGAAAGATTTGAAGGTCGGTCATGGCAAAATTTCTGATCAAATGAAACTCTAACGCTGTGTTTTTGGTGTTGGTGGATAGAGTAGATAAAGCGCCATAGTTGGCGAGATGAAGTTGATAAGTAACACCAGTATTGTTGTGGCATGTATAACAGAAGTCTAATATATGTACTTACTTAATACAACTATGCCTCTCTCTCTACATATTCGAAATATTCTTCTTCTTCACATGTAATATACAGAGTGTTACAGATAGGTGTGGTCTTATTTTAGAGTCTTATAGTATACCCCGTAAATAACGTAAAGCTGTAACAGATTTATGAAAATTCAAATCTTATTTTGAAACTGACAAATTGAACTTGAAAATTGACCATTATAACTAATATTTCACGAGGGACCAGGCCTTATGGGGTATGGGTATTGAATACCTAGGATGTTTATGGAATTTCCTGATAATTCAAAATTTCATTTAAAAAAAAAAACATTGAAATTGACATGAACATTTTTAATATGTCGTTTAGAAAATTTACACCAGGAAAAGCATTTTTCATTTTCAACTTTTTTTTCAATTTAATCAACTATTTTTCAGCTAACCTAACGCTTCTAAAATTTGACCTACCCTTTCTGTACCAGCCTGTATAACGAGGAGATTCCATTGATCAAAACAAACATCGTAAAAACGATTGCTTTGTATGTCACACTGTCAACCTGACGTGTATGAACGTCGGTAGACGTCACCGAAACGGTGCCGAGCCCATCGGTCGTCTAAGCACGCTCATATGTCCCGCTTCACTTTTTTGCTCTTATATCACGTTTGAAATGATATCGAGTATGTATGGGGATAGTTTAAAAGATTTATTGGGATATAAACGATGAATTGTTTAGGGAAAGCGCTAGGTGGGTCGCTTTGATAAAGGTAATAATTTTGAAGGTTGCCGAGATTTGAAGAGGGCCCCGAATGTGTTCCATTTCTTACTTTTTGGGCTTAAAATAAAATCTGTTTTGCAGTAATAGAATCTAGGCTTTGGTTTTAGACCGCGTTTATTCTAAGACCAGAAATAACACGTTATTCAAAAAAAAAACTACGCTTTGAGCGATAGTTGCTGATGTTTGCTCATATGCTTTCTTCGTTAAGCGAGGGCTTTTCGTTACCCCTAACAACGTACATACGCCTGTATCCCAAAGGGGTAGGCACAGACGTATCAAACACCCACATTATGCAAACTATAAATTGGTCCCATCGCATGCCTGTAACTTAACTTGGCTGTTGCCGGGAAGACCGAGCCCTCTAACATACAAACGCCTATCAACGTTTATACAAAATTTCACGATGATCGATTGTGCAGGTAAGACGGGAAAGCGTAACAAACAAACAAATAAACAAACAAACTCACTTTCGCCCATATAATATTAGTTAGGATTATTTTGCAATACTGGAGTGGGGTAATGCCAACAAGCTTATTATTTAAAAGTAAAATAGCCCAATCCGTCTAACCATTCTCGGGTAACGCGCTTACCAGCATTTTATTTTTATAAGTTGTTTAAACAGCAAAAGAATAACAATAGTAAAGCGAACGACCTTTCAAAACTAGCTATTCTCTAACTCACTCTAATGACATTTATCTCCTTCAAAATAAAAAATAAATCTTTGCACAAAAATTTAACCCGAAGCGCAATAAGAAATCCTGTTAGTACGTGCCGAGCGCCTCTTAAGGCACAACTAAACGCGTCCAGGCGATTACCTAAATCGTCCAATGACGTTACCAAAGCAGTTCAACTTAGAAGCCTTCCCATGTCGCCCCCGGTCCCTTTCACCCCTTTTGCCCGTTTATTTCACCCCTTGTATCTTGGTCGTAACTTTGAAAACTGTAATTGCTCGTTACGAGTGTATCATTGGCTTTGGAAGGATAAAAGCGCCTTCGTTACTTTAAGAGTTTCTGTTATAGAGTAATGTGATAGCTTTGATGTGTTGTGGTGGAATAGATAAAATTTGAGTCAAGTTCTCATAATTGTTATAATTATAAAGTCATTTAAGACATTTTGTTGTCAAAACGGGGGAGTTAGTACGTAATACGTTAATGGGTGAACTTATGTGATAAAGAAATATATTATATGCTAGATACAGATGATAATTTGTAATGGGAAATGAAAACAAAACGGCCTCTACCTATGCGAAAAGAAAATAAACTTACTAATGTGTGCTAGACTTTGCACCACCCTAAACCTTATGCCATAGACATGCCCATGACAGGATATGAACTGTATGAATGACTATGTATTACTAGTATTATTATAAACATATTATCAAATATTTAGTTAGTTTATCGTGGGAGAGCCATGCTTTGGCACGTATGGGCCCGCTCGACCGGAGTGATACCACGGCTTCACATAAATCCGGCATTGAAGCAATGCTTCTATTGCTTTTCGCCGAGTGAGTGAGGTTACCGGAGGCCCTAAGCCTTCCCTCCACCCTTCCCCTCCCTCTCCTTCACACTTCCCTCCATCCCTCCCCCTTCCACCCTTCCCCTACTCCCACCTTAAAGGCCGGCAACGCACTTGTGACTCTTGAGTTGCAGATGCCCATGAGCGGCGGTAGTCATTTACCATCAGGTGACCCGTCTGCTCGTTTGGCCCCTATACCGTAAAAAAAACAAAGCAAATAATAACTGCCAAGTGCGAGTTAGAGTTGAACTCCCTCACACGGAGGGTACCGCACCATCCCTGGAGGACTTATCGTTGCAACAACGACAGTCCACTTATTTAAGAGATTGAATAAAAAATAAATAAATTATATCAAGTGTCAAAGAAAAATCCAACCTCACCACAACGCCCAAGCTCTGAAGAACCACGATGGGAAACAAAAGTTTAACTTTGGAGAAAATAGCAAAGATATGTAACTCAAAAACTCTTAAATCTTAGTTTCAAATGATTGAATGATGATGTATTTATCAGAATTTGTATAACGAATGCATAAAATGAGCTTGAATCACTCGACCAGTTCTGAATGAGCGTAAGTCAGTAATTAGCAAATATGAAACATACTGCATTTCATTCAGTTGTTCCATTTATATTTTTCGGAATTGTTCATACATATTGTTGCAGTATCAAGAGCCCGTTTTAGAGAATTTTGTGCACATGTTAAGTTTTATTTATTAGATTGATGTTTGAATACAAAGGTCGTTGATGTCGTTCTCACTATAAAAATTCATTTGCATAATTTCATTAAGACTACCTTCATCATGCGGGTAAAATGTTTATAGGTACTCATGCCACGTAAATTATATAATTGAGATTTTCTCATGTCTTTCTTTGTTCTTATCGGGCTCGAATAAATACTAAATTGTTTTCTCTATTTTCGTTGTTTTGTGATTGCTAACAATATCATCGTAGTAGTGTGGGGGAACGTTTAGAGTAGACTAAGTTGCGTCTTTTTAAGGCTGCAAGACTGCAACTTCAAAGGCGACCTCGAGACGAGATTCCACTTGTTATATAGCAACGTCGTTAGAAATATGCAGAACTCCGGGATCATCCACTCGCCTGAAATACAAAAATCATTTCGTGCAGTAAGTTCTAAGGTCTGAGGTAGAGGTATTTATGACGGACTGCTATAATTTAATTCAATAGCATAAAAAATTATAACATAATAGCATTAAAGTAATAATAATTTTAACCTGTTACACAATTCACAGCGCTGTCTAAAGTGATAAGTATAAAAGTTCTAAAAGACCAAAGATAAACATACTTTATTATACGTATAAATAACCCAAATCAATGCAAATAGACAATATATTCATGCATAGAAATATTTCCATTGAACGGGAAAAGAAACTATGACCTCGGACGTTACAGTCGGTAGTAGATTCACCACTACCGTCACATGCTCATTTTAGTAAAGATATTCTTGTGTGTAGTGTTAGATGCTCACATATTATACAGCGTGTGTACTTAGAGCTTAAGGGGCTTTCAACTCAAGAGAGTTTCCATTTAAGGCAGATTATATTATGTACATCTTATACATAAGTTTGATACCCATAAATAATTGTGATGGCATTCATTACCATAATGTAACATGGATTATATGCTAATTTGGTACTGAAAATATTTATTGATCCATTTGAAATAGTTGCTAAGTATTTATAGTTAGCTGAAACTTGTATGATTAAGCGTGTAGAACAATGTAAGTATTGATAAAGAAATTGTATTAGCCTTTTAGTTCTACTGAGTAGGCATGTTCTGTAAACGGTATCAGCATAGTTCAGCTTTGACAGAATTAGTGATTCACACCAGTGCGACAGACAGTCCTCTATGCAGAGAATGTCTCAACGAGGAAACGGCCGCCCACGTTATACTAGAGTGCGAGGGAGAGGCCACACAACGGGCAAGTATTCTCGCGGGTGCGGGGTCGCTCCTAGAAGCCTGTGAACGCCCCAGGAGGCTTCTGTGCTTCTGGAAACTCAAATAAAACAAAGTGTGTGAGATTTACTATGCCAAATGTAAAACAGCTAGGCACTAATCTAACTCTAAATAATGAAATGATAAGTATTGTAGACTCAACAGTATTCTTGGGACTTAGATTAGACAGTAAACTGCAATGGGGACCCCAGATAGACAGCCTTGCAGGTAGGCTTAGTTCGGCAGCTTACGCAGTATGGAAGGTACGTCAGCTCACTGATAGGGACACAGCTAGGCCAGTTTATTTTAGCTACTTTTACAGCGTCATGTCCTATGGTATACTACTTTGGGGCAAGGCGGCTGATGTTGAAACGATCTTTATTCTTCAAAAACGAGCCATCCGCTCAATATACAATTTGGGTGCTAGAGTCTCTCTTCGAAAGTTGTTTAAGGATATAGGTATTTTAACTGTTACATCACAGTATATATTTGCAAATATTATGTTTGTTAGGCACAACATCAATGACTATAAGAAAAACAGTAATATACACAATATTAATACAAAAACAAGTCTAAACTCGTTGCTACCTATCATCGCTTACATAAGGTACACAACTCGTTCGAAGGTCTTGGTATACGTTTATATAATAAAATTCCTATAGAAGTAATCGACCTTCTTGTAGATAAATTTAAGCGAACTGTAAAAAACCACCTTATTAGGAAAGCCTACTATACGATCAACGATTATCTAAACGACAAACAGACTAAGGCTTAAGGTGTCTTTAGGTATATACACACAAACTTTTTTGTCTTATAATTAAGCTAAATTATTAACAAACCATTGTTAGTTGAAAGTAATGCGTGACGATTATTATGGTAATTTTGACTAGTAGTGATTTTTATGAGTATCTCGACTATGGTTCGTCATGCTCACTAAAATGTCATTGCTTGCGGCGTCGTCATGGGGCGGGTCGTTTCTTTCCCTCTGATATGGCGAAGGAGACGATGGCTGGTCCATGCGTCATACTCGTGAACGGGTGCTGCTTGGGGTGACTGGTCGGCCTAGTCAACGATGCTTTAGCCTATACTATTATTTTGGTTCGTTCAACTGCAACTCTAGCCTCTTAATCCAGTCACGAATTAGTTTTAAAAGTAGACTTTGTAACTGATGTGCACCTTGAATGATTTCTATGTTTAATAGGTTCGAACCTTCAACGGTATAACTGAGTGATATTTTTTGTTTGTACGTTAGCTTTTGGAGCATTTCAATAAAATGAAATTCAGGTGGCAACAGCTTGCATCGTGCTTACCTTTTATGTAACACTAATACCATTGTACCTGAAGGTCTGACTTTTAAAAAGAGTGGCCATGAGTTTCTTTGCCAGTATTCTTCTCATAAGGCTCTACGCATTTTGGAAACTGGAAGTTATAGATCGACACAAGCAGGCAGTAGATTTTGGTGTTTTCACCTAATTTACGTCGACAATCCAGTACATGCTGTGGCGTCTGTTCGCGTCGATCTATGATTTTTAACAGTAGCTTCAATTTAACGTTCATAAATGTCACTTAATGTCTTAATTGAATAAATGATTTTGAATTTGAATTTGAATTTGTAGGAGCTAGGCTGGTTCAACTAGTCAGGCTATCTGAACGCCTAATGGACCGTCTATGAGTCTAAATGCGGAAATAGAGCCCTACACCAATGATCTGTGCTGATGTAATGCCTGATTACGGTAAAGCAGTTTTAGACGATAGAAACAGTTGCGAACAGCTTCTAATATATGAGTTTCGAATTGTAGAAGTCCATCGAAAATTACTCCCAAGTGACGACATTCACTTACCTTCTCTATATGACAGCCATTAATCCTAACATCGGATTTACTACTTTTGATTTTCTCTATTGAGTTTTGAGAGCCCATAATTATACGTTTTGATTTACTAGGGTTAAGGACTAGTGAATTTCTCCCTGCCCAGTTTGATATCTTATCTAAATCCTTATTTATTTTTATTACAGATTCAGTGCAACTACTCGGATGACAGGAAATGTACAATTGAAGGTCGTCAGCATAGAGATGATAATTACAGTTATTTATTGAGCTGAATCACGTGTTTACATAATTTCATAATGATCGGTTGATTCATTAAAGCTTGAAAGCCTAACAACTTCACATACGCATCTGTACAAATAAATAAATTTGAAGTGTTTGTTTGTAATGTCATACCTAATAACAGCATTTTACTAAATGCATCCGAATGTTTTCACAGTACATATATTCAAAAAAACAATTGATACATTTTTTGTCTTTCTGCTTGTTTCGGCTAAATTCCGGAACAGGTGGACCGATTTCCACGGGACTTTCACTGGCAGATAGCTGGACTATTATTTCTTAAAAAGAATTAGGTTGCCGCGCAAAATATATAAATATGTACATGCGAGCGAAGCCGCGCGGGGAACAGCTAATATATAATAATAGTTAAGCTAGTCCTAGTAAGTAATAGTATTACATCCACCACGGTCAGTGCAACCTGGTCGAAGCGTCAAGCAATTCAAAGGCATGTAATACCTATTACGTAATCGCATTAATACCCGTATAGTATAGGTACGTAATTAATTAATTCAACGGAACGCGAAAGTTTAAGAGTTACTACTCACTCAACACTTCAACAGTATTCATCCTAATCCTAATTAATATTATAAATGCGAAAGTGAGTTTGTTTGTTATGCTTACATGTCGTGTTGGTATGCAAATTTTGCATACCTACGCGTTGTCAGGGGTACCTACAGACTTTCATCTCGAAAATATATACATATAACATACAAACAGACTGGCCTGTTGGTCTAGTGGTTAGTGACCCTGACTGCTAAGCCAGAGGTCGTGGGTTCGATTCCCACCCAGGCCAAATAATTGTGTGATGAGCATGATAATTTGTTCTGTGTCTGGGTGTAATTTATCTATAATATGTATGTATTTAGAAACATATAAGTATGTTTATCAGCAGTCTGGTTATCATAGTACAGGCTCTGCTTAGTTTGGGATCAGACGGCCGTGCATGAGGCGTGTAAAGTTATTATTAATTATAACAAATTGTTAATGGACTAAATAAATAAAATAGATAGAGGAAATATCTATTTCTACTACTTTGTTGCGTAAAGTAAAACAATATCTATCGAAAAGGTTTTTTGGCATATTCAAACACCCATGTTTTTAGACCTATTATAATCTACATAAAAACGACTTTATTAACTTTTAAACTTTGGCGTTCCATGAAATAATTATGCATATACAGGAATTAATACCTATTACGTGATCGCTTTAATATAGAAAAGACTTTTGTTTAGACTTTCTTCGTAACTTCTTCACCACCAGACAATTATATTTTCAAGTTTTAGGTTTATTACCTAAAAAGACCTTTATTATTTATACATATTATTGTTTTACATCTGTTTAAATAGATAGAGATTAGAATCTGCATGAACATGTAAATATGGTATCCGTTTAAAAAAACCGCGTATAGCAGTCGTGGCCGAGCGGTTAAGGCGTTTGACTAGAAATCAGATTCCCTTTGGGAGCGTAGGTTCGAATCCTACCGACTGCGAGGAGTCTTTTTTTAGAAGTTATATTAACCGATGAAACTATTCAAGTTTAATTATAGTAACATTAGTTCTTTTTAACATGATATAAATGTCAGTTGAAGACGTTGATGGCCGACCAGAACGAGGCAAATCTTCCTACAAATCTGGACTGCTTTTGAATGCACTGTACCACTCATATGTACGAGTTTTTTTATAAAGTCGATTCACCGTATGCTTTCTGATGTTTTTATCCATTATAAAAATCGCAAAACACTCTTGAGATAAGCTACAAAATCGAGTAATGAAAACAAACTAAAAAATGACAGATATTGCTCAAACTTCGCGCCAATATAGAAAACAGTTGTGCCAACTTAACCACAAAAAAGAATTATTTGAATTGAATTTGGAATTAGAATTAAAGTATCGATCCCGATACTTTTTTGACAGAATGTTTGACAGAACATTTATTACTAATTACAATATTATAGGAATATAAAAACCAATATGATATACATCACAGAATACGTGTGGACGGGGGTATACTGCGCGCTCAGACCGCGAGCATGAGGCAAGTCTGTACCTGCCTCACACTCGTGATCTGAAGGCTGTGTGTACCTGTGATAATACACACAAAGTAGTGTGCCTAACACAGACGTACCTTTACCTCACACAACACTGAATTAGATGAGCGACGTATATACATTTATCATAGCGAGCTTCCGCTGTACATCAGTTATATACCTACTTAGATGTTTTTTAAAAGTGCCAGTAATATTGAAGCCCTAGATGATCAGTAATCTTTAAGAATACACCTTGGAAAGTGAGTGTAAGTTTGAAAATACACTTTTTCGTAGAAAAGGGACAAGGCTGTTAATAGTGTAGGAGGCATCTTCGTAATTTAATTGCTTTTAATGAGAAAAGCAATTAAATTACGAAGCCTCAAATGAATTATAATTTAAAAACCTATAGTAGATACATAGCTCTTTTATTCTTTCGTTCGAAAACAAATTTATTTTCAATTCTTTCTGTTACTACTTTTTTAAATTATTGTTTACTACTTGCAAATAATTCGGCATTAAAGAGTCTACTTAAAAAAAATGTGTACTAATTTTAATAGGATTAATGAAAAAAACGTTTTCACATTTCTTGGCAAAGGTTTGATAGAAAAGGTTAGACAGGGGGACACTAACGAACATAAGGCTGCATAATTTTTACAAATTTCAATGTTACTAATTTTCAACACACATTTAACGTACGGCATAGTTACCTATAATCAGAAAAATAATGAAACTCTTGAAGAAGTATCATGCACGTGCTAGTAGGGAATGAGATTTTTATCTAAATTGTATTTTTAACTCGCACTGGAGTATTATTGCAGCTGGCAAACTTTAAACATAAGGTTTTATGAGATGCACGTAGTAAACTAATTTTTAGGACGATTTTAAGACCTTTGCGACATCCTGCACAGAGAAAGTAATCTGCGTGCATGTAAAAAACAATCAAATATACTCGTATTTCCGAATATCACAGCGCAGTATGCTTAAATAACCTTGTAAACTCCTCTTCTAAATTACATTTTAATATAGTTATAATGTTAGATATAAAGTGTATAGATTAAGCTTCAGTAATATAAATAAACTCTATATATACCTGTTCTCCTATCGCAACAAACCACCCACTTTTAACAAAAATTAAAACTTACAAAACATTCAGAAGCCAATCAACTCCAATGCAACAGCAAAACTAATTATAGCTGGACACGTCGCTCACCGGCGCTCGGCGGGAGTTGGTGGGCAGCGTGTCCCAGCGCCAGCGCAAACAACACACAATCAGTGGAAACAAACATGGCCGCCACTGATTGCGCCTCATAAACTGATCAACACTAATATTTCTGTTACATTTCGTTCCGTAGCTCGGGTAATCACTTGTGTATCGCATTGTACTTTGTACTTGTCAACTTCAAAAGGGTAATTACTAGTTATTAATTAAAGCTGCTTTGTTCGTATTAATAATATTTGATATGAAGTGACAGCTGTCTTTGTGAAGTCAAGTGAAGTATAATCGTTGACAAAATGAACGCACACGATGACGTCACAGATCATAGTAGAATGATGTACTTAGCGTATATTGTATACCTAACAATGCTACGAATTTTGATGCCTTTAGGCGTTTCTGCCATTCGTTTTATTGAAATCAAACATTATTTACCTAAGACCATTGTTTGACTTCACGGTACAGTAGTTTCTGTCTTTTTAGATTGTAGGCTTATGTTTTTGTTTACTTAGGGAAATGTAATATTTTACCATATTCATCTTCTAATTGACTTCTGATATAATTTTCAATGTTTGGTTTATAAAAATCTTTATAGTACACATAAGTGCTAGCATGTTTAAATCTTTTTTTACATTGTTTTATTCCAAGAGCTTTAAAAAGAAACTTGCAAATTTATGTTTATTTTATCTTTTACGAACTTTTTTTTGCAAATAAAAATAAATGTTTAAAATATGGAAACTAATTTGGGCACCGTATGCAACTTTACGTATTTACACTTATATGGCAAAACCATAAACAATATCAAGTAAACAACAGAAATAATAATAAAACAAACGATAAAAGCTTTGTTGAATAATGAATTGAATGTGGAATGCATTAATTACAAATCAGCTATCTACAAATCATAAAATGAAATAAATCAGATGTAATTAGACTCTAATTGCATTAGTACCATGTTTGAACACAAATAATTAGATTTATTATTTTTTTATCGATGTAGTCTTTCAGAGAGCTGTGGGATTGAAGTCGTGTGAAGATTGCTTATTTTGTATGTCTTTGGACTGACCTAAGTGCAGTGGACTATAGCTGAGATAAAATAATCTGGTCTAGTTTAAATGCCACTATCTGTGTGTGTGATAATGGTGTCGATTCTATTGTCAGACTCACTAAACTAAAACCTAACTTAATTTCTTCAAATGAAATGAACCTTGTCGTCTTCGCAACAAGGTTTATTTGTTACTGGCATCAATTTCTCAGCGCCAATAAATTTCACTAAAACCTGTCAACGTATACTCAACTTTATTTCCATGCAGCGAGAGTCCCCATTTATTCAAATGCCGTATAATTGCCGTATAAAAACATGTTCAAAACGAACTAAGATGACGTTATTTTAATCGACACCCACGAAGACGCTTACTAAAAACACAGAACAAAAGAGATGGCATTCAACGGATAGCAGCTCTCGCTACGTGGTATTAAAGTTTATTTAAGCGTGTCAGACTTTAGTCGACAAATAAATTGCTGATTTCGATAGCGACGTAACTTACCTACTTGTTTATATTTGAAATAAGACCTTGTTTCGAAGGATACAAGGTTTACATCTTGTATGAAGAAAATTTAGTCAATTATAGTTAAGAGAGAAATACAAGAGAATTGACAGCAATGTCTTTCTTTGATGTACATTGGTTAATCATGCTACACGAGACACTTTTCATACAAACAGTGAGTGTATCCGAAGAACGAATGCAGAATTTGTCAATTGGTTCTGCGGGTGGGCTTTATTTCTGCATTTAGACTCATAGCCCGTTCATTATGAGCTCAGATAAGGCTGATTAGATGAGATCGCGATGAGATATCCTCTGCATAGAGGACTATCTGTCGTCTTGATGGTGATGGCGATGTCGTCGGTTAAGACTGAGCATTTGCAAGTTAAGCATCGTGAGACCTCCGTCACCAGCAATTTAGACTGTCTGCTGTCAGGTATGTCGGCCCAGCGACCGTTGTGCGTTTCACGAGTCCGTTGCCCATTCGTTATCTATGAGCGAAATTGGTTGAAGGGAAGTGGCACTTGCAGCTCATTAGCTGTTATAGATCCCTTTCTTGCCAGCTGTTCAGCGGCGTCGTTCCCGAGTGAATCGCTATGCCCTTTGATCCATTGAAGGAGATTGGCAGATCCCCATTGGCGGAGGCTAAACGAAGCAGCCCACCGGGCAC
Organism: Euplagia quadripunctaria; assembly: GCA_963859945.1. Classification (NCBI taxonomy): domain Eukaryota; kingdom Metazoa; phylum Arthropoda; class Insecta; order Lepidoptera; family Erebidae; genus Euplagia; species Euplagia quadripunctaria. Next base: position 875,690 of record OY982563.1, read on the forward strand.
TTTAAAGGCAGGCAATGTAAGTAAAACGATATTGCTTATACGGATCGATTAGGGAGTGTAAGCAACGGTAGATGGCGCTAGTCGTCACGTAAACAACGGCTCCGTGTATTAAAATCTCGTAAAATAGTAAAAAGTGAAAGATGTATCGTAATTTGGTACGGTCCTAATTAAGTCCGAGCCCTTGAACTAACACTTTTCATCAAGTAGCGTAAATAGGGTTCCGTTCCTCAAAAGAAAAAAGGTACCCTTATAGGATCACTATGTTGTCCGTCTGCCTGTCTGTCTGTCTGTCAAGACCCTTTTTCTCAGTAACCCGTGGACGCATCAAGTTAAAATTAATACCAAATACATGAGCCAGTGGTCCCTTGAAGCTATTAAAAATCAAGCTTCTAAGTCTACGAAATCAAAAGATTTCCATTAAGCCTTAGATTTTAAGATTGTCTTTTGAAAAAGACGGGCAAAAGTATTCGAGAATTGATTCCCGAGATGGACGTACGATAGTACGTCCATCTCGGGAATAGAATTTAGATATAAATAGGTACAATTTCGTTTGCTTAAGGAACCTTCAGTGCGCTAGTCAGACTCGCACTTGTCCGGTTTTTATTTCAATGTTACGTCACAATCGTCTAGCCAAGGTCCAAATAGTATTGAATGTTTTGAACTCCTCCGCCTTCTTGGTCTTTAATTCTTAGAAAGGTTCTTTGATACAATAGATATCAAATTAGACTGATAACTCCGAAGTAATTTATATTTAGCTTTTATAATTATTTGTATTTGTCATTTTCCTACACCAGGTTTAATATGTGTTAATCAAGCATTCATTTTTTCCACTCTTTTCCACACACTTAATCTTTTTACCCTTTTCTAACATTATCTTTAGTACTTATCTTTATAAATTAATAAATAATTAATTACGAAAGATAAGTACTGCATGTAGTTTTTACAACCTTCAGCGGCCATTATGTTTTTATCCAAGAAGGCTGCAGGTAGTTGATACAGGCTAGCCAACAAACTTAGGCAGTATCAAAGTTAGTTTTGATTTATAAGCCAGCTACAGTGAATTTAAAAATGTTTGAGTTACCTACCTACCTTTTAAAATTCTCCAGTTTTATGCTTAGAAGGAATACTGTAGATTTTAATCTTGCGGCTAGCTTTTCTGATATTTTCATGAATATATTCTCCGCTCTGAAATATAGAATAGAATATTCTTTGTTGAACTCCATATTACATTAAATTACAATAATTGATTTAAACATTAATATTATTGTTATGTACAATAGACGATCTTATAGCTAAAAGCGATCTATACCAGACAACTAGTAAGGTCAATCTTTTTTATTTATTTATTTATGTTCACAAAATACGGATAATCTATACAGAGTGCCCTACAATGTGTACGTAAATTATATTTGGTTACATAAAACAACTTGAGTTTTTAACGAAACGAAAATTGCTGTTAAAAATTCATAAAATATCAACCTACTTATAAAATCGCAAAGATACTTCCTATTTGCGATTGCGTCGGGCGACACATCTGTGCCAGTGAACCAGTCTAAAGAACATCTAAGTAGTTTTCATTTTATTTATTCTGTACCAATAATTCTTGAAACATTTTAAATGAAATTCCTATTACCTGTGTAACTAATCTAAATCATTATTGTATTATATTTATTATCGCATTACTACTTTTATGTATGATAATCCCGTTAATCTTTCGCAATGGAGATTGGTAAATAAGAGACGGTGTCGTGTCGGTTCACTCGTTTATTGTAGACTAAAGCCCATCGCTTTGCGTACCGTTACATAGTCTTACTCACACATACACAACCATATGCCACAGAGATAATTTGTGATATTGTACTCGTATATAAAATTCATTATATTACGATAAATATTATGCAATCGGTAATCGTTCACCATCAACCATCACCAACAGTCTACATAACTTGAGTTAATTTTCATAGAGTTAGAATAACTTGTGTTACCTTTAATATTAAAGTGTAAATCAAACACGTTTATTCATCTAAATCACAATGTAACAGTTGTGAACTTATGAATATCTGAAGTTACATTAATTTACATTTCGCAATGACAGGTTCGCAATACAGTAGATAGAAACAGCGTAGAACAGAAATTACATTATAATGGATCACTAGCTGCCCGTCATGGCTTCACACGCGTGTATTAATAAAGAAAATACTACTTTTTAATAAATAAAATCAGATAATACAAAAGAATCTGAATCTGAACATCAGTCTGTCAATGCTGTCAATATTTTCAAGGATCTCTGTCACAGTCACTCACTCATTTGTCATAGGGAGGTTTTTCGACCCTAATTCTTAACTTTGCACTAAACATTTTATTTCGTACAAACCTTATCTTGACAGTTACTAACACAAGCGAAAAGAATTAGCCAAATAAGTGCATCCGTTCTGAAGTGATGTGTACTCTTATATACATTCGGCGGTTGATTTTTATTTATTTTATTTGATTTGTTACCATTTAGAGGTAATGTTATTATAAGAAATGATAGACATCCGCCATAAAAGATTATTATCAGATACTAAATGTCGGTTGCGTCAGTTCAACCTCTAGGAGTTATTCAAGGGAAACACTATGAAGTCCCACGTATAGTTTATTTATAGAGCATGTAAAGTAGAGCCTTTGAGATATTGTCGATATTAACAGGGATCAATGTAGTGTATTCATACACAAACTAATTGTAGGCAAAAACTTGCCGCAACACTAAATATGAAAATTTCAAATTGTTTGTCAAATATCTTCGTATCATATCTTATTTCATAGAATTCCTTAAAAAAAAAATTAAAATCGTGTTTTTTTAAACAAAATTATAGATCAATACAATGTTACCAATAGGTTGTCACCAATCCACAACAAGTTGCTTTGTCGATAGTAAAACAAATAATATATAAAAATAAATAACAAATCATAGCAAATAGGTATTTTATATGTGTGTCTATCTATGTTACTATAAAAGGTTTAATTTATGAATAGAACTTTTTTTTTAACCTGTTGAAACCCCCACGGATTGTCACCCCACTGAGGCTGGAGATCGATTTGCTATCTCCGGCTCTCTCCGCTCTGGACCATGGACATAATCATCACACCTACCGCCATCACGAGGTCAGCACGCTGCTGCGTTCATGCAGAGCGCTCCACTAGAATGTGGAGTGCGGTATCCTTATGTCAGCTCCCGCAGTGGTGGCACACAGGCGTTGGCTCCCGGCCTATCCGACACAGATACTTCTCGAAAGTGACCAATGCGGTAAGTACCTGTGTCAACCGGTAGGAGAGGCTGCCATGCCGCCTTTCCAGCCAATCCTCCATGACGGACCTTACCGCCACGATCGTGGAGTGCAATATATAAAAAGAACTATTATATTCCAATAACACTCACCAAAATCAATTAGAACCTGTTTAGAAAACTTTTTTATTAGATTCATTAGTCTCAATAATGGATGCATTTCTATTTTTTTGTTAGTATCGTTGTTAACCGATAATAAACTCAAGGTAGTAAGTATTGTAGAAATTTAGCGGCGCAGGTAATCGTTTACCATGTACGGAACGTGGTCAGTACCACGTCCCCCAACCCACTTTCAGAGTGGTATATTTCTTGCGCGTTATTTTGTTTAACATGAATTTTGTCGCCTGTACCTACTTAATAATCTTATAAATTTTCAAATAGCAAGAGTCCTATTTTTACCGTACATATGCGCAAATTCACATAATATGACAACTATCATAATGTGATTTGTGACTTTAAGCACCACGTAGATCGGTCTCTTCGTAATGATTTATAGTGTCACTTCTACAAGTGGAACAGATTTATTGAAGTTATTGTTCATACAAGTACGTGAATGCCTTTCACAATTCATGTGTGCTTGCAAACTAGTTTTTAAAAGTGAAAGTATGTGTACTCAATATGAAGCTGAGGCTAAATTTGTACTTGAAACGTGTGGCAGTCGTGGCCGAGCGGTTAAGGCGTCTGACTAGAAATCAGATTCCCTCTGGGAGCGTAGGTTCGAATCCTACCGACTGCGAATTTCTTTTTATCGTTAGGTAATAAATTTAGTAATTTTTAACCGACTTTAAAAACGAGGAAGCATTATTTTAGGTTATCATTTGACTGAGATATCTTTGCAGTTTGTGAACCTCTTTTAATGATCTTTTTTATTGTTCTTTATCTATAAAATACTATTCTTAACCGACGAAGAATATTATAATAATAAGATAAGACACCAATAACAAAAAAACTAACACAAAACACACATATTTCCTATGGTTTGCATGATAGTTCCAAACCTCAGAAAAGGATTTCATTAATTCATTCATTCATTGAGGTCATTAGACGATTGTATCGAAGAAAACAACTCTCGATTACTATTCGTTTAGAACTAAAACACTTTTTTTAGGTAGGTATCCAAAGAACAAATCACAGTAATGTATAAAGGAACCACATATCAGAGGTTAGCCTATTGTCGCCTATTCAAGGAGCAACTTTTGATGAGCCGTGGAACTGTACTAGGATTTTTGATGCTTAGATCACTCAACATTTAGAATAGTTTTTTGGGTCGTAATCTTTTCTTGTCTGTTGTTATCCATATGAACTACACATTGGAACAAGCAACTAGCTTCATGACTGCCTGATTGTCTCCTACTCCTGAGATTTCAAAAAACCTCTGATTAGTTTAAATGGATTAGATTTATCCACTGAAGATTGTAGTATAGATTTGGTGTTTTTTACACTATGTGAGATATGTTTGATCGTTTTATTTATTGGATGACACTCGTCCAAAATTTGCATAGAATTAATACTTTAATTGTAATTAGAAATCGCCTACTATTCGAATTTCGACTATTTTCAGTTTTAAATGTTTTGCTTTATTTCTTTTACCAGTATAACTTTACTGTCAATGTAAAACTTTCCGTACCATGACAGGTCAATATACAATATACAGGACGCGTGTAACTTGATGTCGCCGTTTTCACGTAATTTTTAAATTTGTAACACATATTGTTTAAAAATGTTAGCTTTCTGCACTTCTTCTTCACTGGTCGTGGTCACAAGCTGACACGGACCACAGAAAGTGCAACCTGGTCCAAACGTCAAGCAATCCAGAGGTATGTAATAGCTTTTCGTGATCGCGATTCCCGTGTAAATACATAACTATGAAAATAATTAATCAAAATCAAAACCATTTATTTTAATTAAACCAATAATAGGTATTTTTGAATTGTCAGGAGTAGGAGTCAGTCAGACTAAGTTAGTCGTGAAGCTAGTGGCCTGTTCCAATGCGTAGATCTTATGGAGAACACTCTTTTTCAAAATGTTTTTTACAAATTTCTGGTTACATTGCTTATAAGCGTAAATGAAATGTGAGGACAATGTAACATACCTATTATTCTAAAATATAAATAGACGCACTAATTACTACTATACATGTTTAAGTAGATGGAGATGACCAGCCCCGACCAACGGCACCCGTTCACGAGCATGACGCACACGCCAGCCTTCGTACAGATCAACGATATTGAAGGGAACCGAATGTTTGTGAAAGTCTTTATTAAAGCCTATCTGTCGTTTACATTATTTAAGACAGTACGGAGGTACAAGGCTGAAGCCATCACTATTATATAAATTACAAACACCAATGCGAGTGGTCGTGACTGTTAATGGTGATGAAACTGACGAAAACGTCAGATTAAGTAGAGAGGGTATACCCTCTCTACTTTTCATTCACTATCTAGCTGACTATAGTCAGCTAGGTAGTGAATTATAGTAAACGTCCGTGTAGCAGTCGTGGCCGAGCGGTTAAGGCGTCTGACTAGAAATCAGATTCCCTCTGGGAGCGTAGGTTCGAATCCTACCGACTGCGGATTGCCTTTTTTGACCTTGTATGTAGATTTCATAAAGGAATTCAAAGATGTTATCAAAATTTCTGTGTATTTTATGAACAGTTAGGCAGTTCATGAACCTGTTTTCATTATATTTAAGTATTTTTGATGACACAAAAGCTTTTTAAAAATGTTGAGTAAAAGAAGATTCTGTATTCACTGTAAACATGAATTCTAGATCTAGGAATGGATAAAAAGTCTTCTTCTTCTTTGTCCTCGCCTTATCCCGTTACGCGGCGTCGGCTTTCCTAATCTTGAGGCGCCATTCTCTTCGCTGGTAAACGTCGTCAACAGATAGACCCAACACCTTCATGTCTCTCCGGACATTCGTCATCCATGTGGTTTGTGGACTAGCTCTCCCTCTATTTTGTGTATCCATGGAAAGGCACTATTTCACTACTGGGAATGGATAAAAAGTAATAAAAAATTATAAATATTTTGTAGTGGTATTAGGTTTTTAAGATAATGTCTTTTCTTTGTAATAAACTGTGTCAGTGTCATCTCTTCCAAAGAAAAAGAAAAGAAACTGCCGTTTCCATTCGAAAACAAACGTGTTCCTTTCCCTTGCTTACACAGTTATTTGACTTTGACTGCTCGACATAAGCGGTCTTCAATTATTCGTCGTAAAGAGGTTTGGCATTTAACATATCCTCCTATATCCAAATCGCCTATCCTCCTATATTCCTGTTCGTTTTTGCAAATGGATGTAAGCTTCCAAGGTTATTGTGCGCAGCACAAATTCCCAAAAGCAGATGAGGTGGAAGCGGCATTGCAGAAATAGTGAGATATATTAGGGGTAACGGCCTAATGTGAACATTACGTCACTGGTAGCGGAGGTAGCGACCCTCATTTTTGTTACATCGAAAATGCACGCATTCAAGTAGTAGATTGGAGAAATAGATAATAAAACATTCTGTTTATGCTCTATATGTAGATACGACTTTAGCACCTGGAATTCAGATCCCCATGGGTGTAGGTTTTTATGTGTTTCTCAATATAGGAGTTATTCGAATATATAACACATCCGTATGTTTAATTTAATTCAATTCCCTTTAACGCAGGCGTAATTAAGTCACAAAAATTCCTCTCCCACAAAAAGTTATCTCCAAGAAAAACGGAGGAGGTTCTCAAGTCAATCGATTTCGATATTTGGAAGAAACATAGGGTATGAATAATTAAAGGGAGTAAATACTTAAATAATTTTGAGTCGGCGCTAAACCTGCATTTCTATTTTTTATTTCTGTTAAACCATATTTATGCTTAATTTAATAGTTTGTACATTAATCATCAGGTGAAGATCACTTTTTACTTACTTAACTTCTTTTTCTATACTCTCGATTGAAACACTTTATTCATTCGGACCTCACTTCAAATTAATTGCCGACCCCTCGTCGAAAACGGGGATTCAAGCCAATCAAATCAGGAGATATATTTTCGTTTGGTCAGGAGAAGTAATTTAAGTGTCGGGCAAAATTGGGATTACTTAATAACGCAAGTGAAGTCACCTTACAAACTTACATAGTTATTGTCTTTTTAGATCTAATGTTTTTCCTAAAGGCCAAAAATTTCTTTGCAAAACATGGCATGATCCGTTGCTGTGTTGCTACGGAGAAAGAAATAAACTGACCATCATGAAAATTTGTATACACGTTGACATTGGTACGGAGAACTCCGTTTGTGTGACACTTTAACAAAACGAGGTCTCAGCTTGTATCAGTTACTAAGTCGTGTGCGTTGTAGTGAAAATAACCTGTACACAAAAATCACTAGTGTGTTACTTGGCTTGACACTCGTTACGCGGTTACATGTTACGTACGTAGTTACTGTATCTAGTGACGTGAAATAACGCCCACACTTACGGACGAGTTCACTTTAAGTTTGGTCGAACTTCGTCCACTTGAAGTGTTTCTTTGCGTGTTTACAATACATCAGTGATTAAATATCAAAAGGAAGTTTTATCGCCCGTACCCACTCCGTGTCCATATTATGCCTAATCCTGTGCTTGAGGATTTGACATATATATATTGTTACATACCGGAAAGAACGCAACAGTCTTCTGACAGCAAACCAACAAAAATGAGGCAGGCGAGAAACGTAGGCACAAAAATTATTGCGTTTTTTTTTTCCCGGACAGACAGTTATGCTGGTACACCACCATTTGTTTGCACAGTGTCTTTGAAAAAGTTAGGGAAAAATTACCAAGAAGTCGCATCCTTACACCATGACAATGTTTTGGCGTACACCGCGAACAAGACAAAGTTATTTTTGGCTTCTGAAAAGGTAGAGCTAGCGACCCATCCCGCAAATAGTCCAGACCTCGCACCATGCGATTTCTTTATTTTCCGATTTGATGAACGATTATGAACATTTACGGGACCGGAAGAGGCCGTAATAGCTTTCAACCAGCACGTGAAAAACATGCCCTTAGACCAATGGTCCTCATGTTTCCAAAAATGGTTTGACCGAATGAAAAGAAAAGTGTTTAAATTGTAATGGAGAATACTTCAAAAAGCTGTAAATATATTAGATACTTTACATATAAATTGTTTTATTAATGAGTTACACAAAACTTTCAGTGTACCCCATGTAATAGAATATCTATCTAAACAATGTTTTAAATCAAATACAAAACGGTATCGATAACAAAGTGCCATTGGTCCGAATAGTTTCTTTGTTTTGCAAGCTCTCGGTTTGTAACCGGATTAGACAATTAGCCGGTCAAGTCGGGCGTCCGGTCCAGATCCGGCTCCGACACGAAACAGCACTACATCCGGGCCCCACTTGAATCACGACACTTCACAACACTGTTAGTGAGAAATTTGAAGCTCAGGACTCGAGTCTTGGGATCGGATGTAGACTTGTCAAGAACTTTGTGTATAACGTAATACTTAGCGCAAACAACTAAGTTGTATGCTAACTAAAATTATAGTATTGAGCTGACTACACTCACTAAAAATAGAAATGGGCCTCTAGAACCGCACTATGAAGATATCAATGGTTACCAAGAGTGGTTTGTCACACGATCATTTACATGCTTGAAGTTGTTAGAAGGTTATGTCCAGCAGTAGCTATAAGTTCACTAGACTTATAGTTTTGCTAGTGGGTAAATCTTAGGTGCAGTTTTTTAGATGGGCCGTGTGTTTGTTTGAAAACTTTTGTTTTAATAATAACACCTTAATTAGAGGGAGGATTATAGCAACCTGTTTTTGGGAGTGTACAAAGATATTGGTTGTCAGTACAGCTTTCCAGAAGGTTCGCGTGCTTGTTTGTAACTCGGGTAATAAGAATATTTAAATGAAGAACGATAGAAGACTACAAAAGCAAAAGAAATAGAGAAATAAAAAAAAATGGTTTTTACAGTAAAAACTAAAAACTAGCTGTACCCCGCAGTTTCACCTGTGTTTATGGTCATTGCTTCGCTCCTATCGATGTTACATACCATTCATATAACCTTTCTCAATGGATACTCTACCTAATACAAAACTAATTATTCAAATCTGGTTGATAGTTTACGAGATTAGCGCGTTTAAACAAAAAACAATCAAACTAAAAACTCTTCAGCTTTACAATATTACTAGCAACCCGCCCCGGCTTCGCATGGGTACAAATTATACACCAAAACCATCCTCATGAATCACTCTGTCTATTAGTGAAAACCGCATGAAAATCCGTTCAGTAATTTTTCAGTATATCGCGAACAGACAGACAGACAGACCCGGCGGGGGACTTTGTTTTATAATATGTAGTGATATTGTTAATATATTGGTTTAGATATACGATTGTACTCACGTGTATTTTGCGGAGATGCCTGATGGGCCCAACAGTGGTCCTTATCAAGGAGGGAAGCGACATGAGCATCAATATCCACTAACCAAATATCGAAAACGTTTTTTTAAAAAGCTATCCTTTGTATATTATTAGCAACATCCTAATTTATTAGTAGTTAACCTTAGGGCCAAGTTATAATTGCAATAACCCGAGAAACATCTTTCAAGTGTTCAGCTTTCTCGTAAATTAAGTAAATAGGCCAGTTTGGGAGAGCCAGTATCAGGCGCTTAATTTTGTGGCCACAAAAACAACTGGTTTCAAGTTTATTATTTTTGTTTATTTAGTTTCAACTTATTTTCGGAGAATCGATACCCACAACACTTGATACATTGGGACTTAACGAGGTCTTTAACCACTTATCCATTAGTAAGTCCTTATAAAAAGATCTTAAAATCTAAATAAATAGTTAGAGTTTTAGTGAATAAAAAACTTTATTACTCTCTTTTCTATGGTTTAGTCAGTCTTTTTTCGTACGTGACTTCAAAGCCCGATTCCAAAACTTCTAATTCTTTATTCTCTACTGTCTGCTGTTATATAAACCTGCTTAGCCATAGTGATAATATCCCCCTCCCCATCCCTAAATGTGTATGAATGTACGCGTATGAAAAATTAAAATGCACAGCTGTCACAACGCATTCCGCAAACTTCGTGGCCCCACACAACTAGTGTCCTCTATTTAGAATTTGTATTTATTATTATTGTTTTAGTTTCGCCGTACTATTCGAAGATTTAACTCAGGCTTTGTTGTACAAACGGAATCTACTTGCATCTACACATGGACACTTGGAACTAATCCTCGGATTGTGTTCTACGGGCACTTAAAGCGAAGTTTTATAATATTTACTTTGTTGTATCTCCTTGTCTATGCTAATATGTCTGTTACAATGTTGCATGTGCGGTCAGCATGTCAATATTCTTGAAATACAACAACAACAACTGCAAAGTACAGTTTCTAGATATTGTTTAACCGACTTTAAAACCCGAGCCGACCGAAAAAATTAAAAGGTCCTCAATTACAGTTTTTTATGTGTACATGTTACGCGATATCTTCGCAATTTATGAACCGATTTCAATAATTCTATTTTTAATTAAATTGGTTGTACTCAAGGTATGTCTCATTTAAATTTTAAGAAAATATTCCACCTCAAAGGATGGAAAGTTAAGGGATGAAGAATTCAGCTTATTACAATTTATTATGATTTAGGCGCATTGAAGTCGTTATACTTTTTTTTTAATTATTCATTTTGTGGTTGAAAGTTGCTAAAATATGACTGAACTGTCTCGTTCTGTTCGTAGTCTTTGTGCCAGGTTATGTGCACAAATAAATAAATAACGACCACAAATGAAAGATACCGAGAGAAAAGCTTGTCTCTGTAACCTTAGACACTCAACTCAGCTCGCTGTACTGAGGTGTGTATATATGGATAAATAGACGCAATGGAACATGTGCAACATTGAGGCGATCTCTTTATAAAAAGGATCCTTTATGGCTACAATAGCCGAAGCCTCACCGTAGCTCTTGCCCACGGTTCCGTAGCCCCAAAAAGTAGCCCGTTATAAAATATCACTCAAAATTATTTCGTACTCGGCCTTCAGAGAGAGACAACTTGAAACGACTGGGAAGTTAAGTCAGTTAAAGTGTTTAAAAAAGGCCGTAATTTTTTATAATGTCATGATTAGGTTATCTAATTTTTAGTTGTCAACCTCATCACTCTTGTCAGCCTAAAAGTTTCCTTTATCTTTCAGGCGCTACCAGCAATATTTATTTGTCAACTCAAACAGCGTATCCACACGTCATAAACTCATAACAGATTATATAACAATCGGTAAAATGTACGTGAATACGACTTGCTAAGTAATCGTTGAGCGAGGGAAAACAGCACGTGACGATTTCCGGCCCATTGGCCGTTCGGTGCTGGCTGAATGGGTCCCGGAAGTGCGTAAAGCGGCGGGTACACCAACTTCCGGCCCCGGCGACAATTCCAAACTTGCCCAAATAACTTCGGCGCGTGACGTTGACGTGACAAAAGAGATACGTGTGGTTAAGTGTGTAGGGTTTTTTAAGCATAAGAGAAGTATTTGTAGTTCTGACATGATTTAGAAATTTGTTAACATTGTTTTTTTACTAAATATTATGTTTTAAAAAATTGGTTAAATAAAACTACTAAAGACAGTATAGAGATTATAATGTTTGTACTTTATAACGATACTAAAGTGATATACCTACTTTGTCTTGAGCTCACTGTAGAAGGACCCACCACACGTCAGTCAGTCGCCGAGTCTGCCGAGCCCTTGAAGTGGTCGCGTGTACGTGTGCTATAGTACACTACAGAGTTGGCAACGTTTCAGTGATACCTCTGGTCCTCAGAGTGATTATAGGCAACTGATTACATTATTTGATTTATTGCCCAACTATCACTGGCTATATTAAAATGATAAAAAAATGGCGGATTTAAGGCGCCGCGTATGATTTAAATTTATTTTTCTACTACCTGGTCCACCTTTACGAATTATTTATGTATGTTTTGAATACAGGGGTGTTTATAACTACTCGCCCAAGGTCATTAATGATTAATGAAGCCTTCTAAAGAAATAACAGAATCAAATATAAATGATTCCGAAATAAAAAGTCACCATAAATATAAATGCTGCTAAACATCCAAACAGTTTTAGTCCTTCTTTCATTACTCCATCTCATGAAAATCCAAGTACTCCTTTGTCCAAGACGCCATAAAGCAGTACCTCAATAAAATTAATGCGACAGTCCAAACTTGGGACTTCACATGCACAACAGTAAAACGAAGAACTCATCACTAATCAAGCAACATAAAGGTATGGCCACACTTGTGATACGAAATAAAATACATAATTATTTTGATCATATACAGAAATCAGTCATATTCAATATTGTACGTTTCAGAAACATGATTTCAGTTTCCTTAGTTGGTGTAGACACAGTTTGTAATTAACGGTAAATTTTCGAGGATGGCGAGCGATAATTACATATTTTTTTAATCAGGGACTTGAGTCGGGTGGTCGGTTCGGAATGGAGGGTTCGGAAAGGGGGGGTGTAATGTAAGCTACATTACACCCCCCTTTCCGAACCACCCCTTTCCACTTCAACATCGGGGATCGCCTACTTATCATATTATCGTTATTGACATATCACTTTGAAATTCACACATGATGAATGTCTACAGAAAAATATAAGACAGACATCAGTGTGGACACAATTTTACTACATTTACAACGAAAGATCGCAAGTTGCACAGTTTGATTGCTGAAGTTGTTCAAATATTGTTCACAAACAAATGTCGTTAGACCCGCCCCGATGCTAACTACTACTCATACAAACTCTTCGTTCAAAGCTACGATGAAACTAATCTCACAACGGCCACTGCATGTCTTTATAATGATAAAATTAGAGTGGCATTCAAATTTTAATCTTCTTAGAAAGATTACTCAAATCTCTTTTATTAATATACACTTGTTACATGACCACAATTCTAAGGTGCCTTTCTTGATCCATAGGCGTTTCACCTATATTTGCTCTATCGTTATGATATTTCTAACTCGATCAATATACTTTTGATCAAATTTATTTCAGGTTCCAAATCATAAATAATAATTTTTACAATTAAAACATTATATCTATTTATCATAACGCCCTTAAAATGTCTGTAGACAACTGGAACATACGGAACTCGTTATTGTGGCATTTTGCCACAAGTTGATAATACAATTGTGTTTCATCTTAAAATAATGTAACTCTTGAAGTTATATATATAAGTAAAATAAATGAATTACAACTTGATACATCTTTATTATTTTTATAATTACACAGAGCTGTTGACATATACTGTCGGTATAAGTTGGTACATCCACCATCAACAAGTTAAATTAATCATATATCAACTAACATATTGTCTCTGACCTACTGGATATGTTTGGATTTGTTTTAACCAAGTACCTAATTGTAGTATTTATTAACATTAGCCGAATAACACAAAGAATACATTTACATAAGAATTGTTGGGCTCCGGACGTTCACAGTATCCTGAATCTATACTATTTAAGCTGTTCAACGTTTATAGTAATACAAGAAATTAATTTATGAATTTTTGTTCTGAAACTGTTTAATATTTTTTCACGTTCTTTAGTTACACTTCCTGCAATTACGTTGTAAAAAACACACTTTATGTCGCATTTGTTTTCTACTAGCAACCCGCCTGTTTAATCAAAATATTACTGCGGAAAATCGCTACGTAATTTATTTATGATGGATTTTGGTACGGCTTCAGAAAATCTCTTTAGAAGGTTTAAGCGATCAAGACGTAACCGCTTATCTTTGAAAATTTTGAGATTATTTTATAACTACAAACGACCACTTAAAGTGTTAAAATACTTGCACAGAAAATGTAAAAAGAAAGGAAGCCTTCATATATTTAGTGAATGTTAGTGTTCAATATTTAAATGTTAGCTTTTGTTCCTTTTAAAATGAGATCCTTTTTAAGCAAATGACCCGACGAAGTGATCACACTTTCCATCAGTCGGATCGTTTGCTTGTTTATCTTGTTGTTGTTTAAGTTATGGTAAACATATAATATTTTCCTATGATTCATAACTACGATTATGTACAATGTACATGTATATAACAAATGTTACTTCAATAAAACAGTAAGTTGAATATCTACACATCACATTACATCTATTGGGCATTTTTTTTGTAAAATGCACACACGCAAACAATCCAAAAAGTAGCACAACACGAAATGTTTTTGTGAATTCATTACGAAAAAAAAAGTTACAGCTGGGCAAGTTTCAATAAAACCATTATTTGTGTGAACGGTGTACACGATAAGCACTGCACTGTATGTATCAAAATTTAAATTTTACAAACATATTCTAGATATACGTATCTTGGATAGACGTTGAATGCTAGGATTTCCGGACGCAAATCCTTGATCGATTTCTGCGCTAGTACACGACGGATTTAAAGCTTGCTTTTTGAAACTTGACGGGTCGAACCTGCAGTGGTATGTTATTCTTTTGTGGCTGGTTTTGTAGCGGAATAGAATATCTTTAAAAGAAACCTCTTTATTCAACGTCTTTGTCAATGTTCCACTTTTGATTGATTATATGGGACCGTAATACTGGCTGGAGGTGCTATCCCAAACTCTCTCTGATTTAATGACGGAACTCTTTAATTATAATAATATATTTTAATATGAAATTGTGAGACATTTTTAGGAGAGTCCTTAACGTATATCCTTTCAATAGTGACAATATTCTAAGATGTAGATATATCACATCGCTATCTAGACACAATCTACATAAGGAAAACATACTTACAAACTTTTTTATACATAGAAACATCCTAACCAATGTTATAAATCATATCTAAGTAAGAAAATATTTTCATATGTAAATACATTTAAAGTCTAATTGGTCTTCACGGTAGCAGATAATAAAATAAATCTTCGGACAAACAATTTGTTAAATCAGTACTACTTTGCTGATATTCCATCGTGATCAAATTCGTCATTTCAGCCAAATCCGCCCACTGCTGAACACAGACCACTTTTCAAGACTCTAGCAAGAGTGGTTTTGTTGCACCTTCTTCTATTATGTAATGTAAGGACCATTAACAGCCTTCTACTATTAGCTTTTCATTCTAACTACAATATTCAGCTCTCTTTCAGCAAGCAGTCGTGGCCGAGTGGTTAAGGCGTCTGACTCGAAATCAGATTCCCATTGGGAGCGTAGGTTCGAATCCTACCGGCTGCGAAGCCTTTTTAATTTTTATATCGTTTTATAACAGCTTTATCTTTCAGTACTTACTGAATTATTTCACCGAAATGTAGGACTAATTATTATCTTACATTTCGGATTAAAAGGATCGAACACATTTTTTACGATCTTTTTTTATAAATATTTTCTCAGGGGCAGATTATTTAAGATTTTTCTATTAAATAAATTTCCTTTCCTTTCTAAGGAATTTTCCGGCTTGCTGACGCGTCACAACTCAGTGGAAAACCCCTAAAATTTCTGAATCTACTTACTTTTCTAAACAAGGCAGGTACAGCGTTTGGATCATAGGGCACCCATTTGCCGAGATATTTTATGTAGTCAATTTGTTGCAAAATAGTTAATATTATTGTCTTCATCATTACTTTTATTTTTTCATCATGAGCCTTAGTGCCTGGTCTCCCTCGTAGTACATTCTTTGAATTGCAGTTTCCACAATGAAACTAATGAATAAGGTGAAAAATGTGTGAGGTGTCTCAAGTTAATTAAACCAAGAAGGTATAGTCCATTCATACATGCTTTAGAGCCACCACCAAAATTAAAGTCTCTTATTTCAACTCGAATACCTACTGAATGACATTATATGTCACAAAACTCGAGGATTGTTATAATTTAAGTACAAACAAAGTTCGATCAGGAATGTTGGATGCACTTTTAATTTAAATTCCATGCGACTACCGTTAAAAAACAATTTATTTCTTTAACCCCTATCATTAAATCAAAAGAAGTAATATCTATCTTCTAATTATAAGACTCTTACACTGATTTATCCGTGCATATTATAATGGCTCCATAACTGAGTGTCCAAATTTTAGTAATCTATTTTATTTAGAACTCGCTGTTCTGAGCTGTCTTGTAATTAATCAGAGATTTTCGGTGTCTATGTACTGTACATATATTATTTCAAACCCTGTAACAATCCCAAAGCAGGTTTGGCGATACTATTTGCATCGCCAAGCAATCCCACTAATATAAATAATATAATATTATAAAGTATGGATGGATGGATAGATGGATGGATGTTTGTTACTCTTTCACGCAAAAACCACTGAACCGATTGCGATGAAACTTGGTATGTACTATACTTTGATAGCTGGAGACCTGGATTAACGCATAGGCTACTTTTTATCCCGATATTCCCACAGGATCGGGACTTATGCGAGTGAAACCGTCGGGCGCTGCTAGTATTTTACACTTTAAAATAATAATAGATTCCAAAAATATTTATAATTAATATTTAGATATTGTTGGTTTTGGATATAGATGCAGAGTGCATTGTAGTAGGCTTGCCCCTTTGAATAGAGGGACGTGTGGGTGTACACTAATAAAACACAAATTATATTATTACAAATTTTATATTTTGGGGTTGGGAAGTTGACTTTGTTGTACATCGATGTATGGCAGAGTATTTTTAGAACCCCAAAGTTAAGTTTATCTTTCGGAAAAGACGGGCAAATATCTTCGAGAATTGATTCCCGAGATGGACGTAGTATCTACATACAAGATTATTTGCTTACAGAACCCTCGGTGCGCGATTAAGACTCGCACTTTTTCGAATTTATTATTATATACAGGCCCCTGGAGTTGCTCGCGTTCACAGGATAAATTTCTACCCATCCTATGAACGCTAACATGTTATCAGATGGGCCTTATTGCAATACATAATTAATCTTCAAATGTAAAAACTCAAACCATAAAGTAACACATAAAGCTGGGTTGAACCCGAACTTAAAGAACCCTAATATTATTATAATTAGGAACATTACTCTCAAAAATTTGTCAAAATTCATCTCCCTACAAAACGTGCTCGTCACATTTCATTGCGTTCCTTACAATGTCTACGAGCTCACTTATTATACAAGGGACTTGGTCTAAACGACCCCACGGTAAATTTTCTTACACGAATGGCCCCAAAACTCATGATATATAAACTTAGATATTAAAAAAAGAATTTAAGTGTTAAAGGGTTACTGCGGAGAGAAATGAATGATAGTTTAGCCATAAGGTGAAAATCTTGAAAATTGGTTGAGACCAGATGCTTTTGACTTTCAAAACCCGTTTAGTTTTCATATAAAATTCATGAACTCATAAAGCTATAATTTGCGCTAGAATGTTTTCTGTGAATTTATAATACGACATATTTCAGTGAAGTATAAAATACCAACGATAAATGAAATTCACTTAACAGAATATCCAACTGCAGTATTTTGTGTTCAATATGCAATATAAATATTTTAATGTTTTATAAAATGTCGTGACACTCGGTAGACGCTCTCGACACTCGGTACCTTGTTACGTGTAAATAAATAACATAAGCATTCAGCGTTACACGGATGCAGTGTAAACTCTCCCAATGACTGCTTCTTTGAAAATATCCGTTTCACCATCAACAGCATATTACGTTTGTCGCAGAAGACGTGGAATGCCGCGTCTTCTGCAATAAAAAAATACCCTGTTGTTTAGTATGGATATAATATGATTAAACCTTGTTGCATAACAGTGTTTTAGCATAGGTATCTATTTCATAATGTTGAAGTACACCCTTTTATCGGGTGGATGTCTTTTATCAATCTGGAAGTTCAAAATACGCTTAATAGAAGAGCTAACATCGCGAGCAGACGGAAACCTCATGATGTCGTCGTTATTCCTTCTGGTTTGATCGCTGGTCTTATTCACGTATTTACATATACATATCATTTATGGATTTGACGCTGTTTGGACGTTGAAATGTTTTTAATAATACCGGTGAATACCCATCCATAATCCAAAACAACTTCTTGACTACAGTCGTCGCCACATCAAAAACTCTTATTTATTTTATTAAAAATAGGGACAAACTATAATAGATGATAACACGGTTCACTATTTAATAAGAATAAGTTAATAGACATTATTTTGACTGGTTATACCGGTAAAGCAATGGTATTGGTCGATTGATAAATATTAATGAATAGTGGGGTTATAAAAAGGGTAGAAATAAGTTCAGAACATTGACTTGAGAGCGAATAGAGGTACGAACAACTTGGCAGTTACTGTTAGTTAGTGATTTTCATAGTTAATATCAGTGGTTGTGAGACTGTTTCTTACACTATGTAATCTGATTTTAGCTGTGAAGGCACCACATGGGGTTTGTTTTGAGGCGGTGAAATGAATATCCGTTTTCCATTGACATCGTTTACTCTGAAACCGCTTGGAGGTATTTTTTAGAGCCACAATTTATTTGCATACAAGAAGAGTTCATGTTCAAAGCTCCACATGCCCTGTGAACCATTTACGTTTATGTCTTTACAGTCTCATGTTGTATGTCTCATGTTGTATGGATAGCATCTGGCTCCAATATTTCTTCCAACCACAATAGTATGTGGGTATGTGGCACTTAACACTGCAAATTATTACATGGAGATGGATAGAAAACTTTTCTTTGGCTTAAGGTAAAAACCAGGGGCCTTATGTCATACCAATCATGCAGGCCGGGGAGAAGTGGTTGGGAAATGTCGACCCACTTTGGATTAGTTATTTATTATTACCCTTTTAGATAATACATGCATTCCTTATTCTGGCGGGTCCTTTCATAGTTCTCTCTTGCGGTCTTAATTTCCGCGATATGAGTTCTGGCGTCCCTATGTCTTTCAGCTGTTAATCGTGTTTCGCGTTCTAAGCTGCTTTCCAGCTCAATAGACTGCATTATCCGAGCTCTATGAAAGCTCAATTAAGATTCTCTATCAGTAAGTCTCAGACTGACGCTGTGGTGTAGATCAGACGACACGCTTTGTGTTCTTCATGGGTCCCCTGAAACCGAGCGTTTGGCATCCAAACTCTCTGAAAGCTTAAGCGATAGTTTCTGATATGACGTTCTCGATCCACGGATAAACGTACCTCACGCTATTCAGTATTCCCGAGTCCTAGAGACTTCCTTTCGAGAACGCTGTAAACTTAGCCGAGACTTGTCGGGAGCCGAATTTTCTTTGGTACCAAAATTGGTCTGAAGTTCCTGAGCTGCAGCAAATCGCGCCACATGATCTTCGTCAGATTTCTGATATCGAGTCAGTCGCATCTTTTTAACATTTTTGCTATTGCGAGAGCAATTTGAACTAAAATATTTTGATTTTGTTTTGATGTTTTATTTATTATATGCCCCCACTGCCTTTCTATGTGACATTATATCCCTTTTGTAGCAAACCTTTTTTATTAATTCAAAATAGTTTTAAATGTCAGTTTTAATGATGTCACTTATGAAGTCCCCGAAACTGATTTACTTGCATAAATGTTTGATTACTTGACATTGGCAAAATTGTGGTAACTCCACAAAGCCACAAACCAAAAGTTGAAGTTGAAAATGTTTGATGAGAGTAGTAGAAGCGTGGGTGTGTAAGAGCAGTAAATGGCGGACTTTTGTCTGTACTAGAGACAGTACATCGTGATCTTACTTTACGTACTTAATCAACATTAAACCTGGCAATTTACGCTAGAAAATGCGCTTTATCAAGGATTGGCCACGTTTGACTAATATGCGGCTAATCAATAAGCTAAACCCTATTTAATAGGCTCGCCCATATTGATTGAGATTGAGCTCAACTTACATTTGTAAAATATTATCTCTATCTCCGAAGCTATCCTTTTTTTTTTAAATTTGTATTCATATAAACTTTCAGTCATCGTTTTACGGACTATACTTCATTACTTCACCAAAGTATCAGCTAAAATAACTGAACCACGTTTGAAGAGATTCTTTTAATGAACATATCTCTTTTATTTGTGATCCGATTAAAATAAAGTTAAGCATTAAATGTTATATAAACTGCATCCACATCAGGTGAGCTGTATCTGAGATTGGCGCGCAAACAAACAAACAAACTGAAAAAATTTCAAAAATCTATTAAAATGCGTTCTTTTGCTTGTTTTATCATCTAATTATTTTTTTGTAAATATCTATAACGTACAGACACGGGTCTACGTTTAAACTATATGTATAGATAACTCGGTTTTTACGCGGTGTATCAAGAAATTTTAAGTTAGACCTCGAGCATTATAATACAACTGTGAAAACCTTATCCAAATTCGTACATCAGTTTCAGAATGATGAGCGTACGCCGCCGCCGTAACAAAAATTCTAAAAGTATAAATTAAATAAATTGTTTTGACTTATTTTGCTCCTAAAAAGACGATATTATTTTTTCTTAATTATCTCTAATGACCAGCTACAATTTTATAATAAGTAGATATTATGCGGTTTTACTCACGCGTGTATTTTGTTTCGGGCCCTAAATTATGATAAAGGGTCCGCATTAGGCCCGAAACAGCTTCAAGAGTCACTCTTCGATTCCAGCTCAGTCCAAATATTTATTATCTACATGAATCTGGTCTAAATGTCTAAAATAAATCTATAATTGGCATACAATTGGAAAAATTTACTTGAGTGTATCCAAGAAGGTTTGTATCTATGTTCTACAAACCATAGTAAATGTATGTGTGCTTTGTTTTAGTTTATATAGCGACGTGTAATATGGTATTTATATTATATGGTATATATATTACACATCGCTATCCTTATCCTAACTTAGCTGCCAGCTGGTGTTCCTGTCCTCTACAGCCACATGAAATGCAGGACATTCGGGTAAGCAACCCTGATCTCAGCCCCGTTCCCCATCCGAGACTTGCAGTATCCCGCACCCTGGGTTTCTCTCCCCACCCATTTTTTCCTTATACAAATTTAACTTTTTCCTCCTTTTCCGTCTTAAAAGGACTACATTTATAACGAGGGTTGGCATTAAGCAGGCGGCCGGCCATAAAACAAACCAGTCAAAACCCTTTACAATGTTTCACATTGCGCCGTCCTAACTAATACTAAGTAATATTTTAAATCGCGGTATAAGAACCAGATGAACGTATCTACATTTACTTCATTTTACAGGAGAGCTAAAATACTCCGAGAATTCACCTAGTTCCTTGTGGTTCCTTAGCTAAGTTCCTTTGGAATTTGTGGAATATTGCCTTTACAATTACGTCGTTTTGGCATTTCATAAAGAAGCACTTTGTGACCCGTATTATGAAAAAAAACGATTTTTGACTTTTGTGTTCATCTGGTTCTTATACCGCAAAATGTGAAATGAGTTCCTTTTCTTTTATTTATTACACTTTCAAGCTTTAACTACTCAACTGATCATAATGAAATTTTACGCAAATGTAATCAGGAGTACAGAACAGGACATAGGATACTTTTCATCTAGAAAAATGACTGTTCCCGAGAGATACCTGAATTGATTGACTAAATCTACTTTCGCGGGCAAAAGCTAGTCTAACCTGATCTAATATTACATTTGAAACAGTGGTGACAATAGAAAAGTATCTATCTAAATAACCCATAACGTAGAAGAAAACGATACGTAAAATTACAATTAATAGTAAAATTATGTTGTTTACATAATTAATTAATTAATGTATGTTGTCAACATGCTGATTAAATAGACCGCGTCGAAAAAACTCAGATTGACAAATAAAACTACCATTGATATAAGAGATTAAAGTCTTTTAACACAACATTCTCCTGTATTACATTACAAAACAGCCAATATAATATCTCAGTACTGCATGGTTCGTTCAGTATCGCGTGCAGCTTACACTATCGCACAATCTGCACTTATTGCATGGGTGGCTTCCGCGAACCTACAGCTCACTCAACAACTAATATATTAAACTATCTACTAACTAATAGGTACAGTTAAGATAGTTTACAGCTTATACGGAGCTTTATAGGGATCAGCGAGGAAATCCACAGCGTAGAAATGAACAGGTTGCCTAAACATACTAATGTCTTTGGTATACGGACGTGGGAATGAGAGGTTTACCCTCCGAACACTGCAGCGCTGAACTTTATATATCGAGATGATGTGTCCTTATATACCACTGTTAAACTATGGATGTTTTTGTCAACGTTTTAATTTTTAATGAAATGAAAAAGTTAATAATAAATTTTTCCATTATCTCTTAAGCTATACGTCCAAATAACATGCTATAAAGGGCAAAGTTTATCTTCAAGAAATTGTCTTGATGATGAAGTACCTTTTGCTCATAACGATTAATATGCCATGTCTTGTCAAAGTGATTTATACGCATTATTGCGTATAAATCACTTTTTAATTTTTAACAAATTATTGTCACAAAATGCTTATCGTGGCTTATGTATAAGAGACAAGCATGTGGTAGCGCGGACTTTTTTTTAGAAATACCAGGGACCAATATTTTTTTGAACATTGGATTTACTTATCATCACTAATCATTACGCTACGGCACACCTATAATTCAGTTCGGGAGCACATTTTCTTCCGACTAAGTAAGTCGGAAGAAAATGTACTCCCGAACTCCAAGTAGACAAAAATCAATATTTAAGACTAACTGAAAGGTATAACCTGATGCTGGATAGCCTATACTATTCTTCATGAAACTGGCAATTATATACAAAAAGAGATTAGCGCGTTTAAACAAACAACCAGACAAAGTCTTTTTTATTTTTTTAATGCAAATTACCTAGCCACAGCAACACGTGGCCGGGTAGCTTGTATTACTATAAAATTGGCGGATTTTTTTTTATAAGAACCAGTCAGTTAACTAAATATAGATTATTTTAGTATACTAATCAGCTTAAAGAAAAAGACCGTCATTTCCTTAAATGGTATTCCAATTATCTGAATTGCCATCCAGTTCTGTTTAGAGACGTAGTACCTATTTCAAGACTTTTGAAGATTTTTTTATAATTTATTACAACATAGGAATAACATATACCTACCCAAGAAAAGTATAAAAGCCAGTCTGAAACTTGTATTGTGTACTAAAATTGCTAGTGTTCAAATTTCGCCGAAGGTTCTGTAAGATTATTGTACTAAAGAGATTATACCCAAACAATAAGACGAAGTGTACTTACTGAATTTAGCCAAAAGCTTCAAGAACACGATGACAATAGATTTTCCTAATTTATTATCTGGGTTAAGGCGAAGATTTAGTTATTTTGTGATTTTGCCTGGAAATTAAGATTATTAGACAGTTTGTAAAATAAAACAGCCCAATGCGGGCGCACTGCAGTAGGCTAGCAATGTAAGCCGTTCCAGTGCGCCAGCAGCGGACTACTTCACTTATCCGCATTATCTTTCTTCAGTATGTTGTTGGGACTGTCACGAAGACATCTGAATGTGGAGGCACACCGCTTACGAACCGTGCCTCTGCAAACATACCCGATGCGCTACAACGCCATGACAGCCCCATCAACACCCTGAAGGAATTGTTGTATTGAACTCTCAGGGCATAGTGTACCCGCTGCGTATAGTTGACCCACAAACTACACGTGTAGAGGGACTGACAGTAGGGTTTGATAAGCGTGATCTTCACCTCTCTCGTGTATCGTGCAAATCTGCCAGCTCAGCTCAGGCTCAGCAGGACCATGTCGTCCGCGTAACTGATGTTATTAACGCATATTCTATCAACGTAACATCCAACACCCGTCTTACTGAGCTCGTCAATCAATCCGTTCATGTAAAGGTTGAACAGATGGAAGGACGGTAAACAGAAGTCAAACCCCCCTGCAAAATCCCATAAATCCCAGTTAATGCTCAGTTATTTTTCTTTTCCTATTACAAAAAAGACAACTCCCTAGGAATAATGAGTCGTATGAAAACATGGATTGTTCAGAGTTTTTCTCAAACAAATCTAAAAGAAGCTTATATTATACTTCTGACAATGAACTGTTATATTGAGTTTGGCTGACTTAAGATACTAAACATCAATGTCTTGTACACGGTAAAGGCGGCAGGGCGAATCATACAGTAAAACAGTTTTATGGGTACGTACTTACTTTGCATATATTTTAGGTTGTAGCAGCCCAATCATCCTTTTATTTATTTTTCATTTGCGAATATGAGTATACATTTGCAGATCTTAAAAGCACATCCTGAAACAATGTGTACTATCGTGGGAGAGCCATGCTTCGGCACGTATGGGCCGGCTCGACCGGAGTGATTGCATTGCTTTTCGCCGAGAGAGTGAGGTTATCGGAGTGATGCGTGTGTGACAGTAGGGATAACTAGTAGCACGGATAACCGAGTTTATGCAACAGCTCCAGCAGGTCAAGTTCACACCGGCTATTGCCAGTAGTAGGTAGTAGATGGGTATACTTTATAACATTCCAGGACATACTCGACTTAGTAAATAAACTTCTTTATTTTATATGCAAGTTACTACATAGTACTGTATTTATATTGTAAGGTCAACATATCTTACTCTTCTAAAATATTGCTATGCTGTTAAGGCTAGCCAAGTTTTAACACTGTCTTTAGTTTTTATATAAATATATATTTTATATTATGATATAATTTCACCGTGCCGAGTGTTGTTTAATAAGAATTTTTGATAACTGATACTTATTTTTTATTCATATCTCTAACTAAAACAAAGAATGGCAAAAAAACGAATATTAAATGATTTATGCTAGAATGATTTATCACTAACTTAACTATTTATTTGTCGAGTATGTTCTGGAATGTTATAAAGTACATCCATCTACTACCTACTACTGGCAATAGCCGGTATGTAGTAACTGAAAATAATGAAGATAAGTTCTTTAGCAAAATATAAGAAAACTTGGATTTGAAAACTAGCTAAGTCGAATCTTCAGGATTGTCTACAGAACTTGGCAATCATTTAGATATCAAGTCTTTTGTTGCCGTAGTCGATAACCACGTATATTCTTAATATTGAACTTGGCTCCCCTTTTCACATTTATGTTTTTAATGGGATAGACTATTTTCAATCTTATTCAGCTTATCTCTGCAATAAAATTGAGGATCCGGTGAAAGTTGAGTTTCTCTTGCCTTAAGCAAAAGGTGTTCAACATTCACCTAAAACTTCACTTTCTATGATACATCTTTCCTCATACTCGCAATAGAATTATTTATGTGAGAGAGCGAAGAGTGTGAGAAAATAATGAATAAGTTTCCTATAAAGGTCTCTCTAAGATTCCTAATAAAGATAGCAAACAACATTTTATAAATACAAATCTCTAATGACGGTAGAAGACACACCGCAAACACAATTTTCTAAACGTCCATACAATCGACAGCTTCACATTTAAACACGAATCTACATAAATCCCTATATTACCAAGTCGCAATCCTAAGCGAAGCCCACGAGACGTCGCGAACGGACCGAACGAGTCCGACTCCGGACGAAGCCGTGCGACATCGGACGAATCCGCTTAGCATTTGTATGGCAAGCAGTTTGCCACCGAATCTCTAACAAACGATTGGCATAGCCGATACACGGCGAGAATGTGCGACCCTTCATCCGACCCTGCTGGTACAAATATCCCATTTGAACAAAGTGTTTTTTATGAGTGTTTATTTGATGTGGTGTTTATTTGAATTTGGAAGGTGGATAAGGAATGGATGATTGGGAAAGGTCTGTGAGGGTTCTAAAAGAAAGTAAACATAAGCCAATTTTTAACAAATTGTGAGAAAGTAAATCCTATTTTTTTACTGTGGTAACATGGTAGATAGGCACGGCACATACATTTATGTAGTAGGACGTTTGCTAATCAGATGTTAAAACCTATACATACCCAGTCTAACAATTCGACAAAATAAATAAAATTATAGTTTAGATTTCTATACCAAACCACGCCAGACACACCGGGTGCCCCACACTGCTGAAAGCACTCCAGACTGCTTGGTGCTTTCTAATGGCATTCCGTAGAACAGCCCATAAACGTACCAGAAACACGTTAAATAGTCAAATCATTGCTTGCTTTGAGATGTGCTTGAATACTGCCGGTGGTAGTACTATTCCTGGACACCGTCGGTTAGGGTAGGGTCCGTCGGGGATACTGTATGGTTTTAGTTACAAGTGCACACAGAGACTTAACCACATGATGACAAGGTTTCTACTCATATCCGCGCCTTCCACGTGCTCAACAATATGTCTTTGTCAAGGAATGTGATGAATCAAGCTTTTTCTTTTATAATAATAATAATAATATGAGCTTGTATTACTTTCTGAAAGAAAACAAACTAATAACAAGAGCTATTACGCTTTTTAACTGATATAGCATTTGTACTATCTATAATAGTCTACTCGATATTCTACTTTATTTTATTCAGAATAATGAAAAGTTTCTTGCACCTGCTCAAGCAAGAACTCTGCCCTTTTTTGTTATGTATGTCATCCTTGTCAATAATCGGTTCCAGCAGCAGGTATATCATCTAAATTAACAACCATCCCCTCGTCGTAGTGATATTGCACTCTTATCACCCGAATGCCACACAATATCGGTACATGGGACGCAACGACCGATGCAGGCGTCTGCATAATGAGTGTTAACGAGAACCATTGTAGCTATTGTTTATTTAGTGGACACCTTCGTCCTCACTTCCTTTAATTTCAATAAAAACTTGACAAGAATACTAAATACAACTTCAGGACATGTTACTTTTTAAGATAAGTAAGTACTAAGAGCTTACAAAATCGAGGCATATTTTCAAAACTTTCATTTAGTTTATGGGATATTTTTGTTTGACAAACTAATTTATTTTTGTTATGTGAACAAATGCGTATCATCATCTCATCACCTTCCCTCCCTTTTCTCAATGCTTATATGGGTCGCGTCGGCGCAATGTGTAACATTGCAAAGGATATTGGCTGGTTTCTGTTATAGTCGGCCAGGTGGCCAGCCGTAACAGACACCAGAAGGCCAACCCTTGCGAACGTAGTCGTTTTAATACGGGAAAGACGGAAGAAGGTAAATTTGTATAAGGAAAAATGGGTAGGGAGAGGAACCTAGGGTAAGGGATAAGTCTCAAGTCCCAAGTCTTGGATGAGGAACGGGACTGAGACTTTATACACTAGCCGTTTCCTTCAGTTTAACAATCGTAGTGTGATGAATACTGTATCAGAAACAAAAATAATTAAGTAGCTCCAAAGATAAGTTCGTTTAAATAAACAAGCAATCAAACAAAAAAACTTTTCCGCTTTATTATATTAGTATAGATAGAAACACTCAGACCAATGTTAATAAAAATATGAATGCATAACTACAGGAACAAGAACATACCGCGAATGAACCTGCTGCTACTGATATTTCGGTCAAAACCTCTAAACAAATATCGAATACGATTATATTCTATTTCGTGTTTTATTCAAAAATAGATCACTACGCATACCATGGCCCAGTAGCCATTATTGATATTGAAATCACAAAAAAGTGGATGCTAAAGTTGGCTTGTCAATTTTGTTGTTTAAATAACAATTACTGGGCGAGTCCTATCGGTTCTGGGAAGTGGCCATTGCGAGGGCCATGTTAAAGATTAACTAATGTTTGTTTAGGATATTGATTGGTATAATATTGAACGTTTAATTTAACATTGTTTATGGGTCGTGGGCGAACCCAGTGAAATTGGAGAAACAGGCCGCTGACTTGTACTTAAGTTGATGGAAAATGGCAGTTTTGTGAACATCGAACGTCTTGTTATTATCAATTATATTATTATATAATAGTTCTATTATTTACTAGCGACCGACTGAGATTGTCCCGTCCGATTTTCAATATTTTGATTTGTGATTGTCTCTATACTATAGAAAAAGAGACTACTATTTTTCCAAACTTTTCATTTTCCGGGCAACCTTTTCTTTCCTTTTAGTCTAAAAATCTACTTCAAAGCGTTACGGGTATTTAAAACTAAATTTAGCCAAATCCGTTTAATTATTCATACCAACGAACATCACTGTATTTATATATTTATATAGAAAATACGGTATACATCGCATATGTAAGTTAAATAGTTACAGTAAATTCAAAGGCCCATTCACATAATTATGTACAAATATAGTATAATCGATTGTTATTTTTGTATCTGACCACTCACTATAGGTTACACATATTATTATTTTTCATTCATCAACTATGCAATAGCGTCAAAACAGTATTTGCGAATTTATTGGAAACTAGCTGGTGTACGCGACTTCGTCTGCTTAGAAAAAAAAATGAAATTTATAAATGACTGGTATCCCATATAAACTTTCATCCCCTATACCACCCTCTACAAGTTTTCTTTTCGCGAAAAAAAAGTAGCCTATATCCTTCTCCAAGCTCCGGACTATTTTTATACCAAAATTAACCAATCCTAGTTAAACGGTTTAGACGTTACAACGTAACAGACAGAGTTACTTTTGTATTTATTACTAGCAACTCGCCCCGGCTTCGCACGGACACAAATTACACACCTAAACCTTCCTCATGAATCACTCTGTCTATTAATGAAAATCGCATGGAAATCCGTTCAGTAGTTTTTCAGTTTATCGCGAACAGACAGACAGACAGACGCGGCGGGGGACTTTGTTTTATAATATGTAGTGATAAGTATATATGTAACCATGGAATCAGTATATTGTAAATCGCTGAATCCAAGATTCACGGAATCTCTATGGTGCATGTGCATCATGGGGTTTGGGACATTCATCGGTTACAACATCGCAACATGATCTGTGATTTTGGCGGTCTCTCCAGTCCAATTTGCTGAACAGAACAGTGATACCAGTCTGCACCGATTTCAAGTACCTCAATTTACTCTTACAAAGCGATAGCGAAATAGACCAGTCTGTACAGCATCAAATCAATAAAGGGTGGATGAAGTGGCGACAGGTAATAGAAAAAATTTGCAATCCCAGGTGAAACTAAAAGGACAAATTTATAAGACAATCATCAGGCCTACCATCCTGCATGGATCTGAATCTTAGCCAATAAAGAAAATAGAGGAAAGACGTCTGCATGTAGCTTAAATGATGTGTGACTAAGATGGACAAGGTAAGGAATGAATACGTTTGAGGGAGCCTGAAAGTACGCCAATGGGTGAAAAGTTGAGCAGGTATGGACATGTGATGCGGAGGGATGAGTTTAATGTATGGAAATTGACGGATGAAAGAGTAGAGGATGACCAAAGAAAAGATGGATGGACTGTAGCAAGCAGTGAACTGACGAATGATAGAGGAGAATGGAAGAAGAAAACACATTGCCCCGACTCCAAATAAATTTAGGAAAAGTGCAAGAAGACGATGATCATGATTATTATTAATTTAAGATTAATAAGAAGATTATTAAGATTATTAATAATATAATTAAATAAAGTAATATTATCCTTATTAATTTATTAAAACTATTAATTAAGATGAGGAGTCTCCAGTCTTATAGCGCCAGTTAACACTTTTATTCTTATGTCAGTATAAGTCGCCCCATAAAATTCGTTGGCAATTTTAATATTAGCAACACCTCATTCGTTGGAGACGTCTTCTATAGAATAAAGAACGATATAAAACATTGATATCTTGAGTTCTTATTCATTATTTTAGAAAAAAACTATACATAAGTAATCTTTCCAGACCATAAGTAACACTTGTGAAACGTCCGTTTTTCTGAATTATAATACCTATTATTGTACCAATTATCACTTTATTTTATCATTCTTTGTTAACGTCTTTAGAAACGTTTTATAGTTAAGATGATAAGAACGGTGAATTATTTTTTAAATGGGTTCAGTAGGGGTAGAGTAACTTTCATTCACAAGACTTTAGATAACGTCTCGTTTTATGAAATCTTCGAATGCGTTTTATTTTCAGCCAGTTACCACTGCGGCCTATGTTTATATACGCAGCAGCTACAACACTAGTTCATGAAATTATAAAACAAGCTAGAGAAGACAGAACTTTGTTCGTTAATAGTTATTCTAGTGTCAATATTTGAATTTAATTCCAAAAGCATATTAGAATGATCTTTTTGTAGTGTATAAAACATGAGCACTAAAACGGCCTTTATTATGAATACAACACTTGATTAAACCTACACCAATCCGCAATCAAACAAGCAAGATCGCGTGCGCATCGCCAATCATTCGCTAGCTATCGCCCAATCTCGTGCGATATCGTACGATCTCGCGCGGCACCGTGCGGTCACTAATTATCGCCCCAGTTGATGCGAACCTCCGATAGCTGGTGTCGAAACGCCCATTGCTAACTTTTGTTTAAAATGATTTGTATTGTGGTGCCAAACGCTTTGTGTTTTGATCTTATCATTCTATTACAGATAGGTAAAGTTTTGATCATCTGTTTGTCGCGTCGAAATGGCTTAACTGATGGCAATGACTGACTGCTTGTTTTCGTACTAAATAATCATTCTTACGACCTACTGTCAGCCAAACTCCAATGATCAAACAGAAATTTGTGCCAGTAGGTTTGAGAACCTTTTTTAAGACTACAAAAATCTTTTTAGGTCTGTAATAGACTCATCCAAAAACAGTAACAGAAAATACAATTTCAATTTCAAATGTTCACACAGAGGAAAGAAATATGACTGCGGAAGCCTTTCTATATAATCTGATAGTTAATCCAAACCATAACCAAATAGCTTTTTGCTTAGACATGAGTAATATTCAAAAATTATTAAACAAGACTGCCTGAAAGATGAAATCTGGGCGCGTTATATCCTAGAGTGAACTTCTGTTTAGTTGACAAAAAACAGCCACATTAAAATGAACATAAATTCCAATCCAATATATATAAGCGGCGGCGGCGGTAGCGTAATGGCTAAGGCGTCAGACTTACGATCAAGTGGTTGCGGGTTCGAACCCCACGCAGTACTCTACCGAACCCACTCCTAACACAAGCATTTAGCTTAGCTGGAGGGGTTAACAAGAATACTAGTAACACTAATAACGCACGTTGCTAGCATGCTTTATTATAAAAAAAAAAAATCTTACTGCCAACAGTCTCAACATAAGTTTGACTATCACAGTGCGTTGCACTATAATCTAAATTAACATTTTTGGACGTGTACTTAACATAAAATAACTTTTTCTTGCCGCTCCAAAAAAATATTTTAGCGTTATTTGTGCAATTATTAAGCGCATTCTATGTTGCTTAGAGTCGTAACAAGCGTTTACGTTCTGAATCGCACAAATAAAGAAGACGCTGTCTGTTTGAGCACTGAATTTTTTTACTTACCTACCGGTAACATTTAAAAACATTTTATTTTGTTAGCAATCTTCTTGATGATGAACAGCTGTTTCTTCTCTTCTTTGATTTAGCTTCCTTTAGCCTTTGTCTTTTTAAATATTCGATTGATATTGTTTTAACGGTTAAATATTAACAACGAGCTATAGTCAAAGCCGAGATCTTCATAAACTTGCAAAATATTAAGATGACTCTGACCATGCACCTTGCTATAAAATAGCTCTCACTATATTGAACTCATAAGTTATACACAATCTCTCTACGTCTTAAGGCAGAGTATAACTTGGAGAGTTTATTTCACAAAGATGCCTTGCACAGTTTGTATGTTAATAGGATTCGCTTGAAAACGTTGTGAGAATGCACCTGCTAAAACGGCACATTTTTATAAAATACGAACGCAATCTGATTCCTTAAGCTATTCGCAGGACGTTCACTGAAAACATAAACTTAACAAGTTTTTTCAACGGAAAACGAGTATTGTGAAGAGAATATCAATATGATCAAATGATCACAGTTTTAAGACTCATTAACACATTTGATAGTAAAATGTTTGCCATAAGATGTAAAACTTTTAATACTCTGATTTTCATCAGCTCATTTCATACAATAATATGCCTTTTTTCCAGTGATTCACGTCTTTGAATGAAATGCCGAAATATACGGATGTTCCGATTACTTGCAAATTCATCTTGTTCATGATAATAATAATTTTCGGTAAACAAACTAAACAAAAGAAAGCGATAATGATGTCCTGATGAAATAGAATCTTATCAAAATTGTTGAAAACAAATCAAAGGCGAAGCTCGTCTTTGTATTTATTTTAACTGACTTCTTATTCTGACAACTCCTTGTGGCGGTTCCTAGTTACTGATACTGTTTTATATTATGAAACAAAACGTTGGATTAAATCTATACAAATATTATAAAGCTGAAGAGTTTGTTTGTTTGGTTGAACGCGCTAATCTCAAAAACTACTATACTAGCTATATAACATCAAGCTACGACCAATAGGACCGGAGCAGTGACCATCAACGCTGCCGCGCTGGTGAAACTGCGAGGACGGCTAGTTTTTAATATTAAGGTTTTTTTACAACCTAAAAATATAATAGAATAAGGTGTTTATATTTTAGAATTACGATTTATCCTAAAGGAGTTAGCGTTATGTTAGGCTCTTCGCCGGGTCTGCAACAAGACATATTTATGTAGCACATTGCATATATTATTTATCTTGAGTGTAGTAGTCTCATACGATACAACTGCATGAAACTCAGAGCTATCACTCTTCAGATGAACATACGTTCTTTTACACTTGTGTTTTTAGTAAAATGTCTTGTATACAATGTTCATCAATGTCAATCTTGGTACAGTCACCTTTGATATCCTTATCCATTTACAGCAATACACAAATATAATTAAAGTCCGTATAGAAAGAAAAAAGTAAGGAAATACATTTGTTTAAAACACGCAATACATGTGTATTGCGTGTTTTAAATTTAAAAATATATATCTATATATATTAAAAATCGAAAAGATTTATATTGTACAGTAGCGGACCCGACATACGTTGTCCTGCCAAATAAACTACTTTAAAAAATAATAATAAATTTTGGTCAAAAAATAAAAATATATAATTTCTAGTACCAGCGCACCAGCATGCAGCGCCACCTACCGGGACCAATTGTGTTTCCAAACCATGTACGGACCCACTAAAACACAGATAAAAAAATGTTTCATCTAAAAGTAAAATAAGAATCTTAAAACCCGGTTTATTAATCTAAACCATCCAGGGACTCACTCAAACCCATACAAAAAAAAACATCAAAATCGGTTCAGAGCATTAGAAGTTTAGTGACATATACATGTACAGAAGAATTATATAATTATGTTGTTACGGCCAAAAGCCGAAGTAGTGTAGGCCAGACCTAGTTTTAGCTGAATGCAACCGGCTACACCTGGTATTAGTCATGAATAAAAAGGATACACCTATGTTTAACTAACTGCTACCGACCGCTCTGAGGTTAGTCGGCTAGAACAAGGTGTAACCGTACTTCGGCTTTTAGCCGTAACATATAGAAAGATAATATGTTGTGCTGGTTAACAGATGGCGCCTCTAAAGGGTTAGTAATTTTAAACAGCAATTGGGACACTACATATATAAAAGGTAGATTTATAAAAACGCCAGGACTTTTGTACCTAAATCAGCTCAATTTCGTATGAGATAATAGCACATATGAGCTTTAAAATAAAGTATAGCACCGCAAGTTTTTACATTCACACCGAATGCGAGCCATTAATGCAAGTATGCAATTTAATTTAACGCCCCGAATTTTAAATTTGGTGTTATGTTTGCTGGAATGTGTGCAGTGTCATATTATTTTTGTGTTTGATATTGTTATTTCAGTACTAGTTCGTCGCTGTATAATGTTTACCGTATCATTTAAAGCTTTAACGCTACCTACTAGAAATGCTTTGTAGCGTAGCGTAGGAAGTAAGACTTATTAAAAGTAAGAATGCGATCTACTATTTCCTAGTGTAAATATAGCCCCAGTATTACTATCACAAACTCGTTGTTGACAAACGAAGAATTGCCCCGAATGTGGGATAATCCTACCCAATTTGTCGCTGTATTATATGCTAGGTAACTAAAACCACTGAACTATCCATGCAGATAATATTGAATGGGTTCTCAGTTAGGTATTTCTTGAGATAGAAGTCTCTGGTGTGATCTAAAACTCGAATCCCATTTTCTAACTATTTCATTTCATTTAAGGAGACATACATTTAAAAGTTTTGCTCAATGTACCCCAAAACTTACGAGTATATGGTCTGAAAACCTGCTTATAAACACACTAAATTCACGACCTGCTATTATTTGCATGAAAAAAAATTAAAATCGTTAAAAGAATTGTGTCCCTAATTGCATGTTCAATGTTCTATTTATTTAGTTGCCTTAAACCTTGTTGTTTTTTCTTTGCAATAACTTATTATTAGGTCAAGGCTTGTCTATCTCTATGGCACCTTTAGCTAGGTAACTACAAGTACTTCAACCACTTGTTGAGGTGTGTAGAGTTCTTTAAAGTTATGTGCAACATACACTTTAATTAACTGTTGGTTAAAATCAGGACAGCGTACGTACTCGAAACTACATAATACGTATGTATCCTAACCAATATTATAAAACGTTAGTTTGTTTTTACCCTTTCTCGCCTTCATTACTCAACCGATCATAACGACATTTTACATTCAGCTTGCCAGTACAGAAAAGGACACAGGGGACTTTTATCCACAAAAATATATTGTTCCCCAGGGTTAGAAAAATAACGTTAACGCGACTGAAGACACAGGCAGAAGCTAGTTCCTAATAAGGATTATATTTTGATACAACATAACCTATTCTAGAAAAACTAAAAAAGATTTGATTCTCTATAAACTAAAGTAATCACATCAGTTCATTGTCCTCTCTGGACAATGACCCGAAAGGTAACGCTTAACAATTCTTGTCTCAATACAACAACATAAAATAGAATATAATCTCTCTTCAATAGCAATTGTGAAGGTAAAATAGCTGTCGGTTTAATATCCTTCCCCAAATACAATATTATTATATATATAATTATTTGTGGGTCTTACGCGTTATTGTATTAAATTGAAACTATGTAGTAAGCTACGAAATATCTGCGTTGAATTTTGAATTCATTGGCCGTGGAGTAAGCAGTATTGTGGTTTTAGTAAAGTAATGGCATTATCCCGGTACTGTGAGGAAGGGAACTTTAGAATCATTGAATTTGTGTAAAATACTACCAGACATATTAAAATGTATATTGTAATAAAAAAAATGTTTTAGACTATGTGGCGCAGTAGTAAAACATCTAACGGTAACATCGTCTAATTAGAAATGTTTAAATAACAAACAAATGTTTCGTGTCTTTGGTTTTGTTTTTATTGGTCAGCGGTCACTGACTTCTAGCGGTTACTTACTTTCTCTTTTTCTTGCTCTTAGCTTTAGTCCTACTGGAGTTGGCTCTTCTAGTTCGACCGGGTGAATTATAGGTCTTCACAAGAAGAAAGAAATTTAGGTCTAAGTCTATTCTGTAAAGTTTAGATCCTTTCATAATTGTGCAGCTCCAATTCGAGTTGAAAGGTCCAATATCGTACCTTCTTTATATTAAATCTCTCAATATCTTAAAAAAGAACTACGTTTCACTTCTCCGCGGGTAGATACATCCAATATTTCCCAACATACCTGTAAAGGGTTGAACATCTACAAAACATTTGAGCTCAGACAGGAATTCATTTTGTTTATGAATATTATAAATTCTTGTCATGTTTCCCGCGAAAAATGGCGGCGACTCGGCGTCAGGTGCTCTTGTCAACTTACAGTGGTCTGTCCCACTTTACTTCAGCGTTGTATAATATTTTTTTATTAAAATGGTTGCACTCTTTTGTTACTGATTTCAATTGTAGGCATAAGTGTTTTATGCAACAAAAAACATGTGTTGTTTGGTGATTCTAAAGTATTTTAGCGGACTCTCGAATTATTTATATCGGCATAGAAATCTGGCTACAAAATTTGAAATCGCCATAAACAGGAATGTTTAAGATATTCTGTTTAAAGACTGTCTGTTGTATAATAATTTTAAATCTGGATTTCTATAAATAATATTTAATTATAAAATATTTTGTTTCAATGTTTAAAAAGATAAAAAAACACACTAAAGTACTAATAAGTATTGATCTATCTTACTGACAGTACGTGTTTTCACTAGCAATACAGGTTTCTTATAGTCTCCATTTAGTCACGTACCTAGTGCTTTTCAATTTCAACTGACGTTCTTTAACATTATTATTCATTGAAAACAATAAAGCTCCGTCTCTGGTAAAAAAGAAAAGGTTTGTTGAATGTCAAATTAAAAAAAAAGCAAATAATCACCAGGAAAAAACAAAAGAACAAAGTTCGTTATTTCGGTAGCATTGCATAAAGGCGATTTGGAACGAAGCTTGCAGATATAAACGTATCAGTTACGAAAAGGAACAGCGGAATTATTCAGCTAAGTCTAAAAGTACAATACACACAAACAGAGAGCCAAGGGGTGCTAACGCAAAAAGGCGGTTTGATTTCACCCTGATAACGATAGGCGGTGTTGCCACCCTTACCCTGCAATACTGGCAACCTACAAACAAAGCAAAACTTCACAGTCCACTGTACATTAAATACACGCATTCTCGATGTTCCCAGTGATGGTTAGAACAAAGCCAGCGATGTACATAAAATGTGCTGTAAATTAAAAAAAATCTAGCATTAGATGGTATAAGTGAACCCGGAAAAACGTAGGTAAACAGCATTGCTGTTGATTAATCATTGTGAAATAGTATCGCTAAAGATAGTAGTACTACACAGATTTTTATGTTGAAATGTTAATTTATTTTCAGTTTATATGTGTTGGGCATTGGAGTTAAAACATGAACAATTGAATTTAGTTTAACGTATTTAGCAAGACGCACATTCTAATAAGACGATAAACATATTCACGGCATATGTGATGTCATTTGTGTCTGTTAGTTGTGTGTAAATAAAATTCCCCCGCGCCATAGACAGCAATGTTTCCCTGCTTGAGAAGTTAATTTATTAAACGTAAAATGGAGGAAGTTCTTAATGAATGATATTTTTAACACGTTTTTATAAGCTTCTCTTATAACTACGGAAACAAATCTTAAAAGTAAATTTTTACCTGCATCTAATTGACGTATCGAAATAAACTTTGTATGTACATGTAGTTTGGATGACAATACTATAATTTAGCATCTTAGAGCTTATCTGACAATGGAGCCAGGAGGTGTATAGTGAAACTCTTCAGTGGCTTCTAGTAAACCCCTCGAGTTTGGGCTCATAGGATTTGGATTTTGACGAGTCTAATAGATTGGGCTTGGTAACGATGGTGTAATGATGAAGCCAGAATTTAATTTGGTTTGTCCTTAAAGCATGTTTAAATAATAATAATAACTTCACACATATATATATGTTTTACTGAACTATTATTATTTTTATAGTAGGTATCGGAAATACCTTGAAGTTTGGGTATTTACTGGTAACTACACAAAATAGTGAAACTGCTTGCAGCCAGATGTTGATGTCGATGTGGCAAGGATTGGAAAGAGCCCGGGCCTTCTCATAGCCAAATCCCAAACTCCAGTAATTTAATAATGTTCTTTTAATATTTCAGTTACCCGATCTAGTAGCGACAAGTGTGACTTCGTCCTAATAATAGGTACAGCACCGCCTTAAAGACTTTTAAGGAAAAGTTCTTATTTAGAACATCGGAAGAATACCTTGTTGCTATCTAGGATTAAAATGTTATATAGCTGTTTGGCGAAAGTGTCAGAGAGTGGAGAGTCTTGAGATGTGTAAAATCATAATCGTAAATAATATTATAAACGCGAAAGTTTGTTTATTTCTTACGCTTCACGCTTACACGCTACTGATCTTTATGAAATGTTGTAAACACGTTGTCTGAGGTACAATAAAGGACATAGGGAATCTTCTATATAAAAGGAAGCACAGTTCCCGAGAGATCCCTGAATTGAAAAATCTACATTCACACCAAGCCCATCACAAAAGCTAGTAATAATAAATAATGCTTGAACTAGTCATGTTAAAAATAATAACCTTCAACTTTTTAGTTACAACTTAAAAAGAAGATCCAGTGTAACTTTTATCTGTAAATTATATGTTAACATGTTTCATGACAAATGTGTAGTGTCTCTACGTAACATATATATGTATCGCTTTTAACGATAAGATCGCCCATTGTACCTAACACACACTAGCATTAATGTTAAGGTCAATTGTAGGTCTATGTATATGGTGTACAATAAAGACTATTCTATTCTATTCTGTATTAACAAAAATAAATGTATTTACGCATGTCTTAGCCTGATCGTAAAAAAGATGGCGTACCCTTTCTCCACCAAAGTCAAGTTGAAATTAAATCACACGTTTGATTCTTATTTTTACTGTTTGTTTTTGAGTATACAATACACTAAATGTTTTAATTAGCACATCATTATTAGCACTTTGTAACTGACTGCCTAACTAACAGACATTAAATACGGTTACTTTGTTGCATCTCTTTATTTTTTGCCAAATTTTATCAAAGAAACAAAAATCTTTCGAAATCTGTCAGTTTTATTGTTTAACTTTTTCAATATAAATAAAAACAATGAACTATGTAATCACACAGCTTTGTTACCAAAAAGTTTAAGAAAGTGCGCAAACATAGCATTAATAATAGCCTACCTAAAGTTTACGAAGGTAATCTTATGTAGTTACACGTTCCTCCTAGAGTTCAAAAACGGAGGTGCCTGGAGCGGAGGTGCGGGAAGCCACAGGATATTAGCGCAGCAGCCGTCCAACGGAAGTGTGTGGAAGTTTCTATTAGTTAAATACCGCGGCCTGCCGTGCCATCGCTAAGTAATGGACGCCGTGATGTTTCGTTAAAGGGCGGTAGTGGAGAATTGGCCACTGACGATTCTAAATTTTCCTATAATTATTTCTCAAGAATAATTTAAATAACTGACAGAATTACAATAATTAGCCAAGAGGTTATAAACTATGACTTGAAGTAGATAAGTTAAAAGTATGCATATATATTACATATTACCAGCATGAACTCACTCCTAGTTTAGATTTTAGATAAATATGGATGTATTAACGAGTAAGTGGATTCTGAGAGATAAGATATATGTCAATGGCAATGGTGAAAACTCACGGCAAATATTGATTTTATATATTTTGTAATTATTGTAATTTCAACTAATGCATCAACCGTAAAGCTGTCGCTGAGTACTTATACTTACATTAAATTAAATATATTCCTATAAAACACTGTAAGAAGTAAAAAAGAACTTAGGTTAGTTTGGATTTAAGCAGGAGGCAGGAGCAAATTGGCAGGAGTCGTGGAGCTTCCTTGAAAAGTCAAAAAATGAAAGAATGAAATGAATGAAAGTCAAGAAATGAATGAAAAATGAAAGTCCAAACTTAGGAATCGAAACCAGAAACAGTGGACTAACAATCAAGTAAATCATTTTTTTTTTTTTTTTTTAATTATTTTATTATTGTTTGAGTGCCTTCTGCTACTTCAACCATTTCTGTTTTTTTTATAGCGCAAAAAAAAAATGTAAACGCACCTAAAACTCGCAAATGTTATATAAAGAAATTCCGCTTCATCCCTGGCGGTCTCTTGCGGCATGTGCTCATCAATTTAAAAGACTCTTTGAACACCGAGTACAGCGTCTATAAAAGCTTTTGTACAAAGATTGCCCTCGTCCTACTCAACAGTATTTGATAAAATAATTTACAATATTTGCAAAGCTCTCAGAAAGAGAACTCGTATAAAATATATCTATGTAAATGTTTCAATATCATTGCAATAGATTAAAAAAAATATAGTGTACTTAGCTGTTTTATTCATGTTTTAATAGAAAAAGATATAAGGTCAATGTAACGAAGTGAGCTACAGTAGATTTTGCTTGAATTGGAGCAACCAGACTGGGATAGTACCTCAACTTACAGAAGACCGAGATCAGATAACGCCCTTGTAGTAGTGCTTTTACTTGTGATGTGTAGTCTCATCAGAGCAACGCCAAAAAGAGTACACGGTTTGCAATACAAAGGCCACGACACTAGTTATATTTGAAAACATAAATGTATTAAAAAGAAGCGATAATATCAGATTCTGTCTTTGAGTGATGTTCCACCACAACGATCGTCTTCCATGACTACCTTACCAATCAATATCCTTTTGTTTGTGATATCATATCATTTATATATTATATCATCATGTAAACCACACTGTACTTATACTGCCATTATAGAAGAAAGAAAGAAAGAAAGAAAAATGTTTATTTCAACACAGTACACATAAATAATAGGTATAAATATCAGTTTATAATAAGCAATAGAAATTTTACACACTTAACCTAATAAAAATATGCACTGTGCCAGACAGGAAACGCCCCCGCCTCAGCATAATGCTTCTAGAATGCAGTATTGCAAAAGCGCTGATTTTCCGGCAAGGGCCAAGACCACGTTACGGGAGCGTACATGTTACAGCCACAATCAAATGAGACTGTGGCTATACCAGTCACTCTTCCAATACCTTATAAAAGAAGCATAAAATAAAATAAAATAATTATAATATAACTAGTTGCTACCCTTAGTTTCTGTTTATTATATTTAGTGCGCTATTAAACAGAAATTTTGAATTTAAATACCTATAATAAATATAATTTAAATTACCTTAGTTTACTTAGAAATACATCTTTTACTTAATATGTAGTAAAATAATAAATTACAATATATATAGGAATTACGCAATTTGAAATCTATGTACAGGTTAAAATAAATGCATATTTTATCTGTGCATCGATTATTATTCCTCGGCCTGTCTCATCACTATTCCTTTGTCTATGACAGCAAAGGAAAAGACGCCGAAAGCCGAGTGAATCAAATTATTATCTTAATCCTCCCTCTAAAAGTCAACCACCTTCTTCAAGAAATCCACAACTTCCAACGTCGTTTGGAGCACATTACGTCATCTACAAAACCATATGAATGGAGCACCTCTTCTCCCGATAACCGCTACTTACTTGCTGTGTATGTGGTATGCCTTTTTGCATCTTTGGACTGACGTGCCATTCTCCGGACACTGATATTCCGTATCGCCTTAATCTCAAACCGGGTACGTTAGGTCCGTAAGTTATTTGATGAACGCCTGTAATTTCCGAAGCAAGCATGCTTTAGATTGCCGCGTTTATTACTACTACTAAAGAAGCGTAAAGTGTAAGTTATGTTAAAACATAGTAGCTGAGGCATCAGGCACATGACGGACCGAGAAAGAAATGCTTTGTGAACATCTTAATCAACCCTATAGGTACGTTCTTGAACAAGTTATTAATGAAAAAAAATTAAAAACCACTACTGCCTTGCCAAAAAGCTAATTATGGACCACATAGCCGCCATATTGAATTTTTTGCAAAACAAATACAGCTAGTGTTCAAATCTGTTAAGGCATTTCGGAGTTATGCTGAAATATAGAAACTCACATACATATATGTACATACATACTCCTTTTTTAGGAAGTCGTGTAAAAATCATTATCTATTTAGGTTCCAGTTTAATATTGGTCCTGCTCTTGGCTCCGAAACCGAATGTTTTAATTTGAGCGGTGTTTTTCGTGTAAAGTTAGCTACCTTATTTTTCTTTTAAAATGTTTTGTAGAAAGTTTCCAAAGATTGGAAATGAAAGTCTCGGGCCACAATTACTTCGTTGTACAATATTTGCATTCGCTTTATAATTAATACTTCTTTAGGAAAAAAAATGGCAAGTAGACTAATTAAAATAGATCTCATGCGATTTTTCCTTCGAAAAGAAAATTGGAAAATCCTTATGTTCTTAATTGTAGAACTGTGGTGTGCGGCAACTAAGACTTTGGTGTTTTATAGATAGCGGTGATCTATTGAAATAGATAAATAAATGT
The DNA here is from genome assembly GCA_963859945.1 of Euplagia quadripunctaria. Lineage (NCBI taxonomy): Eukaryota > Metazoa > Arthropoda > Insecta > Lepidoptera > Erebidae > Euplagia > Euplagia quadripunctaria. The sequence continues at coordinate 917,815 of OY982563.1, forward strand.
TTTGTTTAAAAAAATGATTAAAAAGTTACTCTCAGCTAAGCAAAGAATACAAGGCAAGATTTTTTTATCTATAAACAAGATAAAAGTGCCATTCTTAATAGTTTTTTTTTATTAATAGTACAATACTACAATATATAACAATAATAGTTTTATGTTTTTTTTATAAAATTAAATTGTACCTACCTATGTGAAAAAGAGAAAATAAATATATTTTATTATTATTATTATGACATTTAATCACTACTTTGAATAAACCAATCATTCTGAACGTCACGGACTGTACAGTGTACACCACTATATTTTTCGTAATTAATTTAATTTAATTTATGAGACGTCCAGGTTTATATTCCATCATACATTTAGGTTTATATCTATAAGTGAAAATAAATATTTAGTATTATTACGCGCCACACCTAAATATTTTCATTAACAAGACCCCAACGATGAACACGTACTTCAAAACTTAATTACCGGCTCAGAGCAAGCAAACAATAACAGTATCAGTAATGAATGCAATCAGAACACCTTGTAACACAACACGACCACTTCCAAGTTGCATCTTCCCACAAATCGCGTCAAATTGTATCAACTGACCGGCCCACCCGCTTTCTTGGCAATTAAAGTTACGCGGAGACAGAATCTGAAGGGGAGCAAGGGGAGTACCGCAAACTTGGTCCCGACTTGGACGGAGTTACCCGAAACTTGTTCTGCTTTATCCGCTGGACTCGAACTTACCCCGCCTAACTATCCGATCGACTCTCACAAAAGCTTTACTAGTAATTTGTTTAACAAAAGTCCACCGCTTAGATTTACGACTCTCTAGGCTTAGGGGAAAACGGCAGAGGTAATTTTAGGTCACCATTCATCACACTTGTATTGTTTTGATACAGTTGTACGGCGGTTTATTAGTAATTTGTGATGCTACTGAATTTAAGACGTCCTCATAAATAACTAACTTTGCCCTCGGGTCCTACGGGATGAATGTCGTTTATAGTGATTTTTTTTAAACATATATATCTATAAAGTCTCAAGCGCATAACATCAGCATGTACATGCTACCGTTAAACGTATATTTTTTTCAAGTACACCATACATATATATATATAGTCTTAAGTTAAGCTCAGTTAGGAAGGTCATCTCATAATTAAGCATGCGTGGACAAGAATTTCTATTGCGCAGTACCAACAATGTTTCGGGTTTAATGAGGAAAGAGAAACCCCTTGCCACAGGCGAGCCGTGCAGTGGTAGTTAATTATAGCCTTTTTAAGAAAAATGCCTTAGGATATAATCCATTATGTAATTACTAAGAAGGAAGCAAGCTTGACCCTTGATTTAGGATCGTCTTAGAACTGAATCATAAGGCTCTAGTATATATTCTGGGTTTTCCGCAGCAGCGATCTTTGCTGTACAATAATGGAGTGCTTCGTTATGTTATCACACCGAGCTATTTTGACTTCAGAGTGACTCTTAAAGGAAGTACTTTCTTTGGAATCGGAACATAAAGGAGTCCAATTCTTTTTGAGACAACAAAATACAAATTCTGCACTTATGACGCTACTCTAAATGAGGAGATCTTATCAGCTGGGTCACAGGTATACTGCACATCCTATGTTTATAAAAGAAGGAACGACCTTGAAAGAAGAAAGATGTTCGTGATAAAAGCGCCGTGAAATATAAACTCACGGCTGCTCTTTTCCAATGGCCAAAGTAATGTGTTTTCTAAGCTAGATGGGAGTGTGGTTTTGCATAATAATAAATATCAAAAAATTAAAGGGAAAATATTATGTAGTGAAAGCATCAACTTACATTAGACCGGTCGGACTGGACGGACGAGATAGTACTATTTGTCCGTTCGCAAAACGAACCGGTGTTGTTATTATTTCTAATAGCGCATATGCAAATATCGATACACTTGAGAAGGTCTAACAGTTTACATTTGATGACAGTTATGAGGGTCTCCTGCCCAAATTTGCGGACAAAACAATGGTCTCCAGTGAGAGGCATTCCACATCAAAACACAGTCACTGAGCACTCCATCAAAATGGCACACATAACAATATATTTATCTATTATTTAACTACTTCACCTATTGTTGTGTGTGTATTAACTCACTCAGATAACTAATATATATAAATTATTTACTTTACAAGGTTCATTTTAATTTTTTCGTTTAGCTCCTTAAAACCTTTATGTTTGGTTTTTCTTTTATGTATATTTTTTGTTCGCGCTTATTAAAAGGAACAAACCTGTATTAAAATAAGGTTGAAATGAGAAAGTATTAGGGGTTTATGACAAGCGAATTAAACTAATACTACAAAAGAACTAGTTACACAAATTATAATCGGTTGCCTTACATGTCAGCTAGTGTCAGCACCAGCTGACATGTAAGGTAACCTCACATCAGTGTAAGGTGCATATGGATCATAGTATTAACAATGACCACATACTTTACATAGGTGTATGTATGGCACGACATAAGCAGCTTTTTAATTTTATTTTTCTCAAGACCCTTTTTATTGTATTTTCTGCTGTCTTCATATCAACTACGAATCGTACATGACTTTTCACCTCTGTTCCTAAGTATACATTAGCCTATGATACTACAAAACCTTAACTTAAAAGTAACTTTGTTTTATTCTATAAAATAAACAAAAGACATTCCTGAACATTCCGTATAACTCGAGCTCAACATCGGATCAATTAGAGGCGCGGACACAAAACAGAGATTCCGCAGAGATTCCGCTCCTGATTTATTCTGTAATCCGTTTTATCGATAATGCTTTTTGTGTACTTTATTAGATTCTAAATTTCTTCGCCGTTTCGCTTGAATAGCACCGATTTATTCCGAGGTACCCCAATAATTTGTTGGACTGTGAACATCAATAAGCCTGTCTTTAATAGAATTTTCCTTTGGTTCATATATGAGAAAGAAAACTATACGCTTGAAATACGAAGTTCCAAACCACTTCAATTGCTTTGAAAAGTCCTCGAGAACGTACTTGACTACACCAATTAATAGATTTCACTCTAGCTCTGAGAAACACTTAGAAAGTTCTCAGATCCTATCTCTCCTGAAATAAGGCCATTATGATTGAAGATCTCCTCACGTCTTTCTATCCATCTGCGACTTTTCATATAGTAAAAACACTCCAACGTCCCGAGTGCCTTTCGAGATTTATCTGAAGAATAACTCCAGACTCATTTGATGTTTAATGCAGAAATACTGTTACTTATTCAAACTGATGCGCAACTTTTCTCTTCAAAAAAAGTAAAAATAAATACTAAAAAGTTTTGGAAAGTCGTAGCTAGAAGTGCGGCAACTTGTTACTTGTTAGGTGCATGAATATTCCTGAACTAATACGTGCGAGACAAGAGAATCCCTTCTGAAATGCTTCTGATGTTCATCCATGCCGCTATTTGAATTTTAAAAATATATTTTTGCTCGGAAAGTTTTGTGCAAGTTGGAACTGCACCTAACTGCTATAAAGAAGCTTACGAATGCACTTGATGTGCTGTTAGTACAATCTTTATACTTGAATTATTCATTTGTACAAGTTGGTTACAACCTGCGATTGTTATCATATGCCAGCAGGCCTATTGCGAGCTTAAATATTTCGGAACCACTAAAGTGTGGGTTTATTTTATTTATTTGGTATTTTAAATTAGTGTGAATGAGTGTGTGTGTGAATGTTGTTTTATAGCTGCTTAAAAACTACCGAATTTTGTTTTTTTTTTAAGAATTAGGTACCAAAAATATGTATATTTGTGTTTTTTTATAACTGTAACTGTGGACTGTGGATGAGCTTTCAGTCCCCCGTTATATATAATTTATTACTACAAGGCGTTTGCTATTTTACGCGCTTAAGTCCAATGTAATTACCTACATATTATTTACCTTCAGAATTACACCAATGTTTAATATGTATGTATACTTTAAGTAGCTAATATGTTATGTATATATAATTTATCCATAAACAACAAACACTTACAAGTTAATACATAATTTTAATTAATATAAATAAACATGAATCGCCGAAATGTATGTACGCGCATAACTTCCGAACGACTGCACCAAATTGGTTTTTTTTTTGTGTTCGTTATTGTCAGGTTAAGGTTTGTATTAAAAAAAATCGAAGAGATTTTTTTTTAAATCTCGTTGCTATGTGTTTTCTCTAGAGAAGGAAAAACTAAAAATATTGTACATTACAAGTCATTACAATAGTTATGATATGGTAATTTTATTTTATTATATGGTTGTATTGTAAATGGAAGATTTTGTCGTAACGTGTCATCGTCATTTTCGTAACGTGTAACATTTTGGGTAATTTTTAATTTGACGGGTTAATCACTTTCGATGCATCAAACCATCTGTCATCAAAACAGACCAACAGGCCACAATAGAGGCTTGTTGTTATGTTACCAAGATGGACACATATTTGTTATGACCATAAAAGTATTATTAGTGTGTAAGCCTTCTTCAAATGTTAATGTTGTTTAATGATTGTTAAATGACACCTACATATTACGTGACATGTTCTACCCCACATGTGAACTAAATCTCACGTTTCTATAGCTCAAATGAAAAATAAATTAATTGTTTCTTTTTAAACAGGCTTACGCTTTATGCCTGTAAAAGATTGTTTAAGGAAAGTGTACTTTAGAACAGATTATCACAATTCAATGCCCATATTGTTTCGTGTCTGTCACTGTTTGCTGTCTGTACTGCTTACCGTTGAGGAGTTCTCTAGTCTGAAGCCAACCCTGGACGCAACAGCCAGGCCATGATGAACTTTGAAACTAAACATAGACGAAACACCACCAAGTCGAACGAGACGCTTTGACCAATCCCGACCAACGGTACTCATTCACGAGCATGACGCACGCGCCAGCCATCGTCCACCTCAACTAAATTAAAGATAGCCGAAAGACCCGACCCGTCACATACGCCATCATCGGCAGCACTTCTAAGCATGACATACAAAGTTTCATGTCTGTAGCTATTATTGACCGTTGAGGAGTTCCCTTGTCTCAGGTCATGCTTGTCATAAAATGCATTGTCATCGGAACTGAACCAACATATAAAATTTTAACTCCGTAGGATAAAAGCAAGTGTTTTAATCTTGTAGGTTTGGCCTTTTGATCTTACAAATATTGCAAGTTAAAGCTACTAATAAACTAACTATATTCACATTAACAATATGTTGTTCACAAAATAGAACACATTTCAACCTTAAAATATCAAAGTTACCGAGTGGCCTATTTCTGTTTCACGAGTGTTAGTTATAACAAAACCTTTTCAGACAAAATCAGAACGAGGTTCAAATAATAATGAAATGTTGCTCTAATTAATATATTGTACTTAATGTAACGGTAATAAAGTTGGCTTAATTAGGTTTTATGTTGAAGTGGAAGTGGCTATACTTAGGCAGTGAGACTTTTGTTTGTTTAGGGGTAATTCTGTGATCAAATGTTTATTTATTGAAAGGATTGACCTTTCAACGATAGTCGTTATTCGTCATTCGTTTTACAGATGGCTGAAGAATAGCAGTAAATTAACTTGGATGATGGATGACATTGCTTCCGTTTTGTCATTTAGTGATTTATAAGGAGTTTTTTTAAGTGAACTTACTTATATATATGTTTTGTTATTTTACTTAATTATGAGCTAACATCAGAGATTGTATACCACAATATCTTTATATATATATATATTTCTTCTGTGTGTGTGTATGTCACTGAACTCCTCCTAAACGGCTAAACCGATTTAAATGAAATTTTTGTATTTCTTCAGGTGGAACGAGAATGGTTTAGATTTACAATTGGACCCGGTAGATGGCGCTGCGATAGGGTTCCAGGAATTATATGTTTTACGTTCCGGCAAGACAACGTCTGTCGGGTCCGCTAGTCACTACATATTATAAAACAAAATCCCCGCCGCGTCTGTCTGTTCGCGATAAACTAAAAACTACTGAACGGATTTTCATGCGGTTTTCACTAACAGACAGAGTGATGAGGAAGGTTTAGATGTATAATTTGTTAAGGTTTTGGTGTAAATTGATTGAAATATGTTGAAGATGTCTCTGCTACCCGTGCGAAGCCGGGGCGGGTTGCTAGTTCAATTGTTCAATTAAAATATGTATTTCGAGTAATGGTGAGAAAAGACTAAAGAAAACGGAGCTAATGAGAAAACTCATAGCCACCAAGGCCCTACCACCAAAGAACCTAGAACCGTAAATAAAAGTTTTAATTTATATATTTCCAGACGGGCCCTTAATCGCCATTTACAAAACTCTTCAACGATATTCAAGGGCAAGTAAAGAAAATTATATTATTCATACCTGTTATAAAAACATGGCCATATTTTAGAACAAAGTTAAAAGTGTCCAACTAAAACACATTTTTACTGAAACTTTTATCTCGGCTATTAAAATATCAAGGGAAATTATAACCAAAACAAACATGAGCGTGTTGGACGGACGCGCGACTCCGTGAGACGCCGGAGTCCGGACGAACTCGTACGAGGAGTTCCAAAGTGCAACGAAACGGTTTCATGAAAATTCGGTTACTCTTTTATAATTTACTGTAGTAAGCTGCAGCGGAGCTATGGGTCCAAGTCAGTGGCAACACCTTTTTTCCTCGTTACTATTTCAGTTATAATAAAAGTCATTATTATATATCCTTTCCGGCAAGCGCAGCGTAGGACGTCCATTATCGCGATGGACAGACGACCTAGCAAAGATCGCAGGTAGGGTTGACTTGAAATAAATAATTTTGATTTTGATCTAGTTTAGCTTCCAAATATAATTATTAATATTCGCAGCCTCTATCAATTGATATTCTATTAAGTAATCACCCCTATCTCGAAGTTACCTCCAGCCAAGCGAGGTCCTTACTGTATATATATGCACACACATATGTACATATACATGTATAGATTACGCAATTACAACTGATCGCTGATTGTCGGTCTTTCAATGATAACTCCACTCTCGTATCTACGTTTTATCTGAACGCTAATTAAGATTTCATCTGTTCATCACTTTCACTTTAATTGTTTCCGCCTTTAATACGACACAATGACTTAATTGCCATCTGTTTGCTGTTTACGTCGTTAAACATTAAGACTTAATTACACTAGGATATATAGGATAGGATGTACCTATCTAGGTGGAATCTATTTATATTTTGCGCTTTCATAAATGGTTCTTGGTTCAGGGTTCATAAATTCAGGCTAAAAATATAAACTACATGTATGGAGTGATGTAGTGACGAACATTTTCGCTCCCAATTTAAACTAGCACATTTTTAAAAGCTCTCACCTTAAAGTGGTTAACAGCGTTTATTCCTCAATGAGCGTTATACGAGAACAGATGACTAATTTAAACCAACCAACTAACTCTGGCAACATTCAGCAGCTGGTAATATGCACACACAGTGTAATGTGTGACTATTACGCCTGAAAGTGCTTTTTTGTTTTAGCTTAGCTCGCTTATAGTGTACGAAGTGCAATGTAAAGCTACGCACGTTTCCCTACTTGTTTCCTACCTTTTCATTCCCCCTTAGAGGCATAGGGTATTTTTTTTTTTTGTTTATTTAAATTCATAGAACACAACACATTCACTAAGACCAGAAAAGTATCATAAATATAGTATTGTTTTATGAATTTCAACATAGGCACATTAAAGTATAAGGATCTTAATATATGCGAGATATCTATGGAGAGCATTGATTTTTTGGACTTAAGTCAATAAAATTCCAATAAGACTCCAGATAATTCGTAAAAAAAGGGTTAACGATAAACTCTTCATGATTAGGGAATCCTTTCTCATGATTTGACAAAACTCATCTAGATACGTTATTTAAATAGATTATTTGTCTATTAAATTTTATATTAGACTCTCAGATGGGTAGATAGGCAATAGTGTTAATAAACTCGAGTGTGAGATGTGAAGTTAGTTAGTAATTACTTTCATTTCAGGAGAATTTCATTTTCTATCAAACACCATTTATTTCACTAAGCTATGCTAGCTTTATTACTTTATTTTTTACTTATTATATTCTCATATTTTCAAATATCTATCTGTGACCGGGATTCATTGTTCTCGAATGTATTTAATCATCATAGGAAGTACTACAACGTGTAACATTAAAATGAAACCATCAAAAATATTGGTATTTTTTTATTCACAACACTTGCCAAGCATGTTAGCTACATAATCATGCAAGTAGTGTTTTCTACTTTAATATGTGTTCTGCGGCGGGTGAGAGGGCGTACACTCAGGGTGAACAGCTCAAGAATGCACGTCGAGTGGTCCGCGAGGTGCGTTTATTGCATTTTTGAGAGCGCTCCTCCGCGCTCTTGAACGTTGCTGTATGGTAACCATGATTAAGATACATCTTAGGACAAATCTTAGAAAAAATCGAATCCATTACGCCTTGCTGAGTATTAGGGGTTTGTTGCCCATACGGAATACGATGTGCCACAAATACTTGTCCCGAGTCCGGGTGTTTCTTGTGTCCCTCGCAAGACATAAAATTACTCGTAGTGCGGGAGTTGTCCTAAATTAGGTACTCGTAATTATTCGATATCATTTGAAATAGCTGTCGAGTATATTAACTGTTATAGTACCATAATATTATAGGCAACGGCAATAGGCTTGCCGTCTATTACGTAAGGGGGGCTAAATAATAGTCTCTGCCTACCCCTTGAGGGTTACCAAATTCCAATTAAGTCTTATAATTTAGCTGAGACCAAAGTTTTCGATAGGTTAGTATGTCTTTCTTTGAATATGATCTGTTGGCTATGCACGTACTGTTTTGAACTCTGTAAAGCAGCTTAATGAACTTGGATGAGTGAATACAAAATTGTTGTATACTTGTGATTGATATTCTGTTTACGCAATCATAGTTATGTAAATAAATAACACAAAACATGATATTCAGAAAAATAACCACCACATGAGTAATCATCAAGTCTATAAATCAGTCAGTGAAAGTCAATCGGTGATCTAACAACTAAAAATTATTTATTCAAGACTACTTTTGTTGCAGCTATGCAATGTAACAAACCAGCATACGACTCACCCAATAGCAGGAACACAGTGCATGGATAATATAATTAAAATAAGGACAATCAATCAAGTTCATGACGGCTGGTGTTCCTGTTCTAGTCACTCCGATTCCTCTCCCTACCCATTATTCCTTTTATAAATTTACCTTCTTCCTTCTTTCCCGTCTTAAAACAACTACGTTCCCAAGAAGGGTTAGCGTCAGGCAGCTGGCCGTAAAAGAATCCAGCCGAAAAACCCTTTACAATGTCACACATTGCGCCGACCCTAATGAAAATAGCAAAAAGAGCAGGAAGATGATGAAGGATAATCAAGTTACCATATAAACAGTACAAGGTACCATAACCATATAAACAGTACTATCACAGACCTATATGTATATGACGCGGCATTAGAGTACTCACTGCCAGTTCAGGGATCGTAGTTTTCAAGATAATTATCTTCGGCTCAGTACAAATATTTGTATTTTCAGCCAGGTCAGGATATTTATGTGAAGCATGTTTATCTTTACCACAAAAAGCATTTTAGTATGTTTATCAAACCTGTAGTACAGGCTATACCTAGTGTGGGTCCAGAAAGCACTATATAATATGCCCCAGAATGTTATTATTATTATTAATCCTTAGCCACGAAGTGCCGCCAGTCTTCTGAGAGTCCTACGTTCTCTAACAGCGTGGTCATTACATTCAACTGAAACTTGCAAGAGGCCTTGCGCCTAGTGAGTAGTTCTCCTTCGGTGATGTATGGCGTCCCTGGGATTACACCACTCATTACGAGACATTTTTAATCAGCTCAAAACAAACAATTTAAGTAGGTGGGTAATATTGTATTTATTAGAATCTCTTTTGAATTCTTTAAGTTGAGAATATTTATTGAATTGATCAAATTATTTATTTAAACTTTTTGTAAGATTTAGAATATTTTTCACCATGCAGTTCTAAAACCCCAATTATTATCAAGATTTTAGAAAATAGACAAAGTTTAATAATCATAATTATAAAAACAATTTAGGATTTTTGTAAAATAAAACATTTGAAATACAAAATAAGTAATACATAGCAAATTATTTTCATATAAAAAAAATTGTAGAGGTAACGCTACACTCACGGCCAGCCTACGTCACGCTCACGGTCACATTTTATATACTTACCGTTTGAGCGTTCCGTCGAATTTACAAGGTGCCCGTTGGACGACGGCTGGCAAAGCGTTCTCAACTTTCGAAAAGTGTGCACAAGATATATTTTTGGTTGATTGCAATAAGGGGAAATTTATAGTGATATATGTTGGAATTGGTGGTGGTCCGGTTTTCTTCTAAACTACAGAAGGCTGCAATGCTGGAGTAGAGTTGCCCTTTTTGCCTAGTGAGTAGACCAAGTCAGACAGAGTCACCAAAGTTTCGTACCATTTACCATTCGGTAACGTACTATTGACACCATTGTTTTAATAAATGCTAAAAGGTACCGATAACCACTTTGAATTTCGCGTACAGTGTGCACATTTGAGAATTTACGCTGTATGAAAAAATAATCAAAAACTATTTTGGCTGATTATTTTCTATTGCCAAGTCCTAGTAAGAATCAGCACTATTCGTTTCAATTAGCTTATGGACGTCTGCTTTGTGTTTTATAGGTCACATTCGTTAGGTTACGTCAAAGAAATAATAATTTAATCATAGAATCAAAAGGAATTGAAACCTTATATTTGATACGTTAACATCTTCTAGGAAAAAATATTTTAACAAAAATAAGTGGAATTCCTTCTCGTTTTCTGTTTCAATAAATCTAGCATATCTTACGAGGAAAACAGACATATTTTCAATTCCCTGTTCCACAAATCACATTATACATACATACAGTCAGAAAAGAATTCGCGAAAAAAATATTTTGAAATCGACGACAATATTTTATTATCTGACACCCAATGCTCCCATTATAAACGTCGCCAGAAAAACATTCATAAGAAATAGATGAACGGGCCACGGACGGAAACCAGTTACCGAAAGTAAAAAGTTTATAATAAAATACGACCGTGCGGCTCCAACATGAAATGATGAATTGTTAAAATTCCGCCAGCGTGTAACAATTCCATAAGTCAATTCAGTCGATACGTACCTAAGGGAAATTATCGGATGCTGATAGCAGCCGCGGGGAGACCTAGGCCTGAGACGGACATTAATATTTAAACCATCTTCGATATAAAATGCCCCGTTAAGATTTTAGATATATATTTTTTGTACACGTTTCAAATGTGGCAAAGTGACATTTATATACAACTAGCTGACCCGACAGACATTGAACTATCTTAACTATGAATATTGAATTCGAATTGGTATAATTTGGAACGCGCATTCTGTCAATCGCGCCAACTGTCAATCGACTGACAGCTATGTCAAAAGCGTTAAGGTTACATTAGAAAAGTTAATATGGTCGTTAAGCTTTCTTAATTTTTTTAATTTTCCACGCAACTTTCTTATGGCAATAACAAACAAAAAAAAAAGAATTAGCGAAATCGGTCCAGCCGTTCACGCGTGATGCCGTCACGAAGGGAAATAAGGATTAATTTTGATATATATAGATAATAATATACTTCAGCGACATACATACATACATACATATTTATATATTCACGCCTATATCCCCAAAGGGGTAAGTAGAGGAGTATTAAACACCCACATTTAGGCAACTATAATTTGGTCTAACTATTGGCAAGCTTCTTGGCGTCAACCGGGCAGTTTTGGAATTCAAGATGGGCAAATGGCAAGTATATTGAAAGGGAAAGATAATTAACAAGAGAAGGCAATGGAAGAAAGAGACATTGCTTTATGGGGAGTGTAAGCAATAGCTCGAGCAGTTCAGGATCGTATACCTCGAACTAACTGTTACCAACTAACTTCAACGTCATCTAGAACGACCACGATGATGACCTGTCGATCATCACTATTGTTAAAATATCCTGTGATGTACAATGGATTGCGAATTGTTATAATCGCTCACCCACAGGTACTGATCTGTTACAATGACACTTAAATGCGCAGGTTGATTGATAAGCTCAATCAGTCACTCTAGGTGTTGAATGTGTTGTTTTTAGGCAACATAAACAATTATCCAAAACGAAACGAAAATCCCAATACATCGATAAACTAGTCCACCCTAAGGCTGCGTTTATACCAAAGATGTGCGAGGTAGCTGAGCGGTGCGAGGATGCGTAGCGACGCTGTGAAACGGTTCGCGGATGTGTACAATACACATCGACCTCTAACAAACATCGTCTAGCACACATCCCTCGCTTATTTTGTACGTACAAAAACCTCGCTCCGCTAAGCCGTTTCCACAGGAGCTGCGCTGAGAGAGGCTAGGTAAATGAAGTAATTCTATTGGTTCTTAACAAACACATCCCTCACGCCGCATCCTAGCACATCTCTGGTGGAAACGCAGCCTAAGACTGGACACAGCACAAAGATGAGTTCTTCGCAACTCAACAAACTTTTTTAATTTCGCCCTAAAAATCAGCCCTAAGGAATTTTGTTTGAATAGAAGTGATCCTCGTTAAATTTTACACAATGAAATATTGGCATTTGACTAATGGTTTTTCACTAAAAGAATTTAACTAGATTTTTATTGCTCAGCTAATTTGACCTCGGGTTGTAATCAATTTGATAATAATTTGGATCTAGCATTTTAATTTTACTAGCGAAAAGACATTTAAACGGACATATTTTCATTACGATGCTGTAGAATAAAATTATAGAAGTCACCGTGTCAACATGGTCATGTCTTGTGAGTTAAGGCAGGCCAGGCCCACTCCGCACTTTATGTTTAAAGCTACAAGTATGCGGCAGGCTCGACTTATATATTATGTGGTAAAGGTCAACTACAACAATTCAGTAAAACCCAAAGCTTTTTAGGTCAGTTTAACCTAAAACGATTAACTAGATACATTATCTTACAAATATTAACATCTTGCTGCTATACCTACTTATTTTCTTGCTACTACACCACTTTACCATCGGCTAAATATCACAATTCTCTCTAAGAAGATTATTGTTTTTTTCAGTAGAACAAAAACCTGTTTCTGTTATAGAAGCCTACGCATAATTGGTTCTATTAGCATAATAAATGAAGACATTTATAATATGTCTACGATTATTGTGAGTACACACAGCACTCACAATAACCCTCCCTTTAAACACATATTAAACACATACACCGACGCGGTTGCTCATTTGGCTTGTTATAATAATGTCAGACTGACATATAAATTATGTTATATAGTTTGTGTATTGCTATATAAATGATATGTACTAATACTTACCTAGTAATTGTGGCCAATAACTAACGTGTAGTTGATTGCGGAGCATGGGTTTACTGCTTTACTTAATTGCGTAGTGATCAGTTTGTAACATTTAACACAATTATAAGTAGGTTTCTAAGTGTGTGTTTCATAAAAGTATGTAATGACGGCCCGTCGTTGAACTGACGGCCTGTGTGTCATGACTATGTGTGTCATGACTATGATTTTCAAACAATATCAGGTAATGTGTGTACTGTAGATACTCAGTTTACTAAAAATCTTTCGTTTTTGCGGCGCTATGATACCTAAGGATAAACAAGTTTAGTACTGACTTTTTTACTGTATTCTTTTCGTTTAGTCGTTTAGCAGTTTTACATGCGTTTATGATCACTGATGCGCTTCTAATGGACGAAGCCTGATGTTATATAATCTTTCTCAATAATTATTGGATTTTTTTTTTCAATTGACAGACCAATTATAATTGGTCTGTCAATTGCAAAAAAAATTCTCAACAGGATAATTAGATCAAGAGATTAGCTCGTTCCACCAAAAAAAGGAAACTCTTCAGCTTTATTATATTGATAAAGACTCTTGGTGACCAGTATTTTGCAAGTATCTATGTAAGTAATCATTACCTTATCTCATACATATTACTGCACGGGTGGCGCAATGATTAAATGGTTGCCTCGCCACTACGCCGACACACGAGACAAAAATTTGTTTGAACCACAAATAGTTGTCCCGAGTCTGGATGTTCTTTGTGTCCGGTGTTTCAATGTTTGTAAAGTTTCACGCGAAACAGCAATCATTCCTAATCCGGGAGTTGTCTTTAAAAAATTCATTATTACATTTATTTTTCATTACACTAATAATCCTTAATAAAATATTTGGGCAAGCCTTTTGCTTAGGTAGTCTAATTAAAATTTGAACTTGCAATTTCTTGATTGTGACAGCGCCATTATCGTCGCCTTTGTTTATCGTCTGTGTCATACCGATAGTTATTAAGGCACTTAATAATAAATTTCCTTGTAAACTAACTTGTAAGGCTATTAAATATTAAACAATAAGGTTCTATGGTCCCTTAAAATGGAAGCAATCAACTACTCATAATCCCTTTTTAGAATAATCGGTTACAAAAACGGACGGAGAGAAAAGCTGTCAAAAAAATGGATCCCTAGCAACGTGTATGAAAAATATCATGATGATCAGATCGAATGGTTCGGCAGCGCATAAAATACGAAGAAATATGCATTGATTTTTGTATATAAGACTAGCTGAGCCCCGTGGTTTAACCCACGTAAGTTCCTCGTTAAGTTTTCTTTCATAAGAACCTTCTTCTGACAATAACAAACACAAAAAAAATAATTAGCGAAATCAGCCCAGCCGTTCACGCGTGATGCCGTGACCAGGGGAAATAGGGATTCATTTTATATACTTATATACATTATTATATTCATAAATATTTGTTTGTTGTTGTATATTGAAGATGTGTAGATACTTATTCAGCTTTAGACAGTGTTTTTTAAAAACTATTGAAACTTTTGTAACCTATAGAAATACAACATAAGATGTAAAAATAAATATGAAATTAAATGCAGGTAAAATGTAAATATCATTCAGGTACAATAAAAATTACAAAAATGTCTTAATAATACAATAATTTGCTCTTCATTCGTTTATTACACCTCGTAGTGCGAGATACAAATGACGCAGAAAAATAGGCGCTCTAATCCCAAAATCTGTTCAGTGCTGCAGCTATTAAAAGGTTTTCGACAAACAATAACAAAGTGTGCCCGAAGGCTTCGCCGCTTGGCTTCCTTGTTCTCCAAGAAAGTCCCTTTTAAAGCTTTTGTAAAACAATTCCACTCTTTTTTTGCGAATCTCGTAATTGAAAATTCACTTTCTCAGCTATTGTATTCTCTGCGTTTTTGTATTATTAAATTCTGGACTGGACTGTGCTTGCGGCCTTGTGTAGCAATGTTTATAGAGAATAAATTTATTATAAATATCGTTTTGTATTTTCATCGTTTTTTTTTATATTAACGAATCATTCAAATCAGTTTTCAAGTTTTGATCTTAACTACTTTCAAGTATTCTCAAAAGAGAAAGGTTTGACCTCATTAGTAAATTCTTTCATTTATTTACATAATATATGATTCGTTCTTTATTGTATTTCATATTCTAGTATTACAGATTATTATTATTCTAAAAATATTTATATTGGTAGTACTTTTAAAGGTATTATTGTCCTCGGTGATTTCTTCTTCTTCTTCATTTGTTCTATAAAAGTTTTAAACAAGCATTGTCTTATGTGTACAGTATTGTATTATCTAGAGACTCCAATTTTAGCGGAGATTTCGATATAATCCTTTGACATCTGGTTAAATAGCTCTTGTTCTATTTTTTATTATTACAATCATCGTCTTACGTGACGTAAACTAACACTGATGTTTTAAACCTATTTAGGGCACTGTTTTGGTACTGGAGACTTGATTAATTAATTGATGATCAATGACTCCAACAATTATCAAATTTTCAAAATTATCATAGAGTCTGCACCGCCGACTTTATCAGTGTCTTTTCCGTGCAAAGGATCTGTAAATTAGCATCCAATCTAAAGCCAACCAACCACAATTCAGACGTAAAAGCCTTGAGTGGAATTATAAATGTCAAAAAGCCCGTTACTCATCAACCAAATCCGTTCATCGCCAACGAACGCACGTTATATGATTTTTAAACGGAATTCTTCAATTAGCAAGTGATAAATTTTATTTGGGCTTCTGACGTTTTTGAATAGGATTTATATGTAAAAATTTCACGAATATCTGTGTAAATTATCGCGTTTTTTTTACCTTTAACTCAACAACAAATGTTGAAATTGACACAGTCGTTTTGAGTAAGTTAGACTGCGTAGTAATAGTAAAGATAGTGTTTCTTCACTACTAGCTCACCGTCTACCAAGAAAGTGCGAGAGCGCTAGGAAAGTAAGGTCTAGCTCACCGTCTCATGTTTCTTTCGAAGCCACCGCTTATGATACATGATCGACACGATTGAGTCTCAGAGCTACGAGAAAGATTTGTATAATATCACCTAGGTGCTCTTATGTTTTGCATCAGATAAATGGATAAATGGCACATGCGAGACACGAAAAGAGAGTAGAGCTTGTTATCGCCTAATAGCACACGTTCTTCAGAAGTAGACCAGCACCTGTCAGAAGTTAGGCCAGCCGTGCACTGCGACTTTTTCACCGCACCGAAAAAACTCGGCATAATGTCGCGCCACAGCGTTTTATATAGGAGGTTTCAATGGTAATGCTCGCCCTTGACGGATAATTCGCCACAGTGTTGATAAGTTTGTAATAAGCTACAAGCTACTCTTGCTGCGTTTTGCCGCGTGTGTGCACAGTACTATTGAAGAAATCAATGTCAAATTGTATACAAGTCAATGGAAATTTTTCGTCTAGATTCTCAAACCTAAGTAAGTAAGTTTTCGACATGTCCGGGAGCGGGATTACTAGAAATGGATCAGCACATTTACAGGAGTTGCTTTTTCATTTATTGAGAAATGGAACAGGTCTGTTTTCCAACTCACCTAAATCGACACAATATGACTGATTTTGAATGTTACGAATATCAATTCATTTTTGAATAAAATCATCAATCTACATAAAGCTATTAACTTTAACTACCTTAAGCTTCCTAGTTAATGTGTAATACTAATAATTTACTGATCCGAAATTCAACAAATCATTAATAGATTTAATTAATGAAAACTTTTGAATTCACCTTCATTCTAATCGAACAGTTTTGGACGGGATTCATCAATTTATCCCATTCACCCACATCTGTATTATTCCAATTCCAAATCTAATTAAAACTAAACTCGCCTAAACCGAATTGAGAGTAACCCAACACAACAAAACGAATTAGAAAAAAAAAATTGTCCAATCATGACGACAAAAGATGAAAGGAATAAAAGATGTAATACTTGTTACGAGACCATTAAGGATAACGATGGCCTGTCCAACATTATTTATTTGTAGAAAGAAATCAATTAAATGGGTGCTTCAATTACCTAACCCTTTATATTTGTGGCAATGTTTACATTGTTGCCACGACTCACTACGGGAGAATAACGAATAAAACGGGAGAATATCCCGACATACCCTCATTGCAAATATCGTTTACTAACATTTTATCAATTCAGGTATAATTTAGAAACAGTTCTTTTTTTGTGCACTCTGTGAGAAGAAACAGTCTCAGAACCACTGATATAAACTATGGAAATCACTAACTAACAGTAACTGCCAAGTTGTTCGTACCTCTATTCGCACTCAAGTGAATAGTTCTGATTTTTTTTT
Source organism: Euplagia quadripunctaria (assembly GCA_963859945.1). Lineage (NCBI taxonomy): Eukaryota > Metazoa > Arthropoda > Insecta > Lepidoptera > Erebidae > Euplagia > Euplagia quadripunctaria. The sequence continues at coordinate 935,533 of OY982563.1, forward strand.
TTTTTGTATTGGCTTTAGTTGTAAGCCGTGTGGCTGTATACAACTTTACGCGGGCTTGACGGCGAGCCTAGTGCTCTCAACCGTATACTAAATTTTTGGCAACGGCCTAAGGGCACCCCTTAGGGGGGTTAGGACCTCGGCTTAGGTTGTTGCTCGAGATGTAGAGCTAGTTGGTGCCGGCGTTTCCTATGACTAACCTTGAGAAGAAACGCCGAAACAAACTCAAGGATCAAAGTCTACCTATGACTTATCTGTTGGGGCGCGGGTGTCTGTTTCTACCCCTTCGTCGGGGGCAGAAACGGGGACCGCGGTGTGGTGTGTTCGTGCGTGTATTGTATTGATGGAGCGTGGCATACACGGCGTCTTGTGCCTTGCTTATATCGTCGTCAGGCTCCCCGAGGACGTGTCTCGGTCGGCGCTTACGAGAGATGGCTGACGGGATGTAGTTCGCCGCGGATACCACGAGTGGGTTAGGGTGGGATTCGGCGGAGTCAAAGAAAGTTTGGGAGCAGTTTTTAATGAATTGCCTTATGGTAGGCAGACCGAGGTCTATATGGAGGTTTTCGTTACGCATGTACCACGGGGCACCCGTGGCTCTGCGCATGAAGCGGTTTTGTACCGCTTGAAGTCGGTGAATCCTCTTTGGGGAGGCGTGTCCGAATACGACTGAGGCGTACGATTATTGGGCGGATACAAGTGGTGAATAGACGTACTTTGTTTTTCAGGGAGAGCTTGGAATTACGGTTTAGGAGATAGTGGAGTCGACTTAGTGCCCTGCTAGCGCGGGCTCGAACCGTTGTGATGTGTTGGGAGAAGGAGAGGGTGTCATCAAGTATAACTCCTAGGTACTTGGCTTGGTTTGTCCAAGGGATGGGTTTTCCGAATAGGGTGATCGGGGGTGGCGCGGGAGGGGCATATCTGCTATCCTTCCAGCTGCGAAAGATGACTGCTTGGCTTTTTTCGGGGTTCACTTCGATCCTCCATTTCCGGAACCACTCACCTAGTGAGTTGGCTGCAGATTGGAGGACCTTGGCGATACACCGAGGTAGCCTGCCTGAGTGATATAAGGCGGTGTCGTCCGCGAACAGGGCTAGTTGGGCTTTCCGATGCTTAGGCATGTCGCTAGTGTACAGCGAGAAGAGGATGGGGGAGAGTACAGATCCCTGAGGGACTCCGGCAAGAAGGGGGCGGGGAGAGGATAGCGTTCCTTCTAGTCTGTAGCGAAAGTGGCGGTCCGACAGGTAGTCTCGTATGATGAGCACGAGTCTGTGAGGCACTTCCATCTGGAATAGCTTGTATAACAAGCCGTTGTGCCATACTTTGTCGAATGCTTTCGCGACGTCGAAGAAGAGCGCGCCTGTTGACAGTTTTGTCTGGAAGCGCGAGGTGATGTGTTCCACAATACGGTGAACTTGGTGAACACTTGAGTGTTGGGTTCGAAAACCGAACTGCTCGTGCGGGATGAGCATGTTAGCATCGGCGTGAGCTTTGAGGCGACTAAATATAAGTCTTTCATAAATCTTGCCCATGCCGTTGAGCAGACTTATGGGACGGTAACTGCTGGGTTCGGTTCTGGGTTTGCCCGGCTTTTCGATGCCAATGACTGTGGCTTCTTTCCACTGTGGTGGAAAGAGATTGTTGGACATGGCCGCATTGAAGATGGCGGTCAGTAGGGCGATTAGTATGGGAGGGAAGAGTTTTATGACTCTGTTGGTGATTTTATCCGACCCAGGGGCTTTCTTGGGTTTGAGTTTCTTGATGACTCCGCACACCTCTTCGGGTGTAACTGGGGGGACGGGGTCTTCTTCCCCGTCTGGGATAACGGGTATCGGGAGTGATGCTCTCCGTTCCACTTCTGCATCCACCTCTATTAGGTGGTTTTGGTCGACTGGGAGTGAGCTGGGAGTGCATTGAAGCTCGAGACTGTCTGCGAGGCATTCTGTCTTTTCTTTGTCGTCAAAGGCTGGAGGGAGGTTTGGCCTATTGAGGGGGGGCATAGGGTCGATGGTGTCCTTCAGTAGGGCTCTCGACAGCTGCCAGAACGCAGTATGAGATGGGTCAAGTGCGCTCAGGTGGCTGTCCCATCGGGCTTGTCTTAGCTCGTCTATGCGTGCTCTGACGTCGCGTTGTAGAGAGCGCATCCTAACCCTATTTGGTTCGGACGGGTGTCGGTCGTATAATCTGATGGCTGCGTTCTTTTCCCTTAGCAACGCACGTATATCCTCGGGGATGCGCCATCTGAGGTCATCCTCTAATGGCACTCTCCGGGTGCATTCGCTAATTAGCGACTGCACGTGGCTATTAAGGGAGTCGATTGCCGCCACAGTTTCGTCTGCTGTCTTGATCTCGTCTGGGATACGGTTGAGGTGTACAGATGTCGTCGACTTGAGTTTCTCCTCGAGCCGGCTCCATTCTGTAATCTCCCTAGTCGGGGGGGGTTGGCCTGGGATACGGGGACCTGTGCGGGGTGAGAAGTCTAATACTACTGGCCTGTGATCCGAGTCTAATTCTTTGAACACTTCTACAGAACATAGACGTAGGTTTATGTTCTTTAGGAGTGCCAAGTCTAGTATGTCTGGTTGGTGACGGAGATCATTTGGGTAGTGCGTGTGCTCTAGAGGAGCGATAATGTCAAAACCTACGGTCTGTGATATTCTATCTAGCTCTCTGCCTCTCGGCGTGGTCGTGCGACAGCCCCAGAGACTGTTCTTGGCATTTAGGTCGCCAGCCAGGATGACGGCGCCGCCTAGGTCGAAGATGGCTTTAGTGTCACTTTCGAGTGCCACTCTGGTACCGGTTGCTTGACCGGGAGCTAGGTAGGCTGATGCTATGACTATTGGCTGATGTCCGGTCATGCCTATCCGACAGATCGATACCTCAATGTTTGCGAGAGGGGGAGGGTCCATGGGGACGCAGTGCAAGGAGCGTTTGTAGTAAATGAGTGTGCCTCCTCCTCGGGCGGTTCTGTCCCTGTCGTTGCGGACTATTGTGTAGTTCGCAATTTTAGGGTCCCTATGAGATGGTTTGAGGAATGTTTCTTGCACAAGAAATAGGTCTATGTCGTGGTCGCGGAGAAAGGTGGCGATCTCGTCGCGCTGGGGTCTAATGCCGTTTGCATTGAAATAGCCTATGCGTAGGGATTTAGGTTTGACTCTGCCTGCTGGGTGTAAATCCATCTTAGTTGATGCGGAGGTTTGCGAGGGACTCGAAGTAGGCCATGTGTTCTATGCCTACCATGGTGAGTGCCATAGGGTCGCCTAGGTTTGCGAGAATTTTATCGCCTATTGTGCGCATTTCCGCGAAGTTTACAATACTGGCGAAGCGGGCCAGTGCTCGGAGTGCCGGGTCTGCAGTAGGTGCAGGGGCAGGGGTGGCCGTTTTTGGGCGGGGCTGAGTTTGGGGACGTGCTGGAGGAGGAATGTATAAGCTGAGGAGGGGTGGGGGAGCCGAGGTCGATGGTTCGGCCTGGCTTTTTGTTGGCAACGCTGAGAAGGCTGCCTTGGGGGGGGCGCTTTTTGTGCTAGTTGGACCCCATGGACAGGGTTTTGATGGGGGGGGGGCTGGCACGTAAGACGGTGCTTGTTGCTGGGGTGCCGGGGCGGCGGGTCTCCTAGTGCCGCGGGTAGGCTGGCGTGGTGCTTTGGGGCACCCGCGATAGTTTGCGGGGTGGCCGGTTTCTCCACACAGTACGCAGGCTGGCGGGGTGGTGCAGAGAGACCTGTCTTTAGGCCTCGAGCATTCCGCGGTGGGATGGTCCTCTAGACACTTCACGCACCTGGGACGGGCGAAGCAGTTGCGGGCAGAGTGCCCGTATAACTGGCATCGGTGGCACTGTGAGATGATGCCTTTTTTGTGGGGGGGCTCGATGCTGATGCCGGACAGGTGGCATACGGTTTTGAGGTGGAAAATTTCTTTTCCTGCCTCAGAGTGGTCAAGGGTGACCAGGACAATAGTTCTGAACTTATTTCTACCCTTTTATAACCCCACTATTCATTATTATTTATCAATCGACCAATACCATTGCGTTACCGGTATAACCAGTCAAATTAATGTCTATTAACTTATTTTTAATAAATCGTGAACTGTGTTATCATCTATTATGGTTTGTCCCTATTTTTAATAAAATAAATAAGAGTTTTTGAAGTGGCGACAACAGTTTGTAATGTCATAATAAAAGCATTTTACTATATCGCGGTATAAGAACCAGATGAACGTATCTACATTTTCTTAATTTTACAGGAGAGCAAAAATACTCCGAGAAATTACCTAGTTCCTTGTGGTTCCTTAGCTATTTTGTTATTTTGGAATTTGTGCAATATTGCATTTACAATTACGTCGTTTTGGCATTTCATAAAGGAGCACTTTGTGACCGTATTATTAATAAAAACGATTTGTGACTTTTTTGTAGAAACGTTCATCTCTTTTTTATACCGCGAAATGCATCTGAATGTTTATACAGTACATAACATATCCAAAAAAAAAATGTAATTTTTGTCTGCATGTCCGTCTATCTGCTTGTTCCGGTTAATCTCCGGAATGGGTAGACCAATTTCTACAGAACTTTCACTGGCAGATAGCTGGACTGTTATTTTGGCAAAAGAATTATGGACATGCGAGCGAAGCCACGCGGGGAACAGCTAATTTATAATATTAGTTAAGAATTACATTGTTTATAATCTGAAATATTATGTTTGCTTGCCTTACTTAATGACAGTGTAGTATCAGTTTTAGGCAAGTAATAATAGTGTACTTGGCTAGACAACCTGCTCACTGTACAACCTGGACGGTGGAAACGGCAAAACTTTTTATCTTTGATGGAGCCGTTGTTGTTCCTTACTTAGAATAAGTAACAACGTGGGAGTGGTCCACGTTTTGGGCTGTTCTGATTCTCAACATATACCACTGATGGGCAAACCTCTGCTTGGCTCAAACCGTCCTCGATTCTTGGGCGTGACTCTTGTGAGGAGACGAGTGTTTTGCTGCTCCTAGTAGACGGGGTCGCCAGAAATTGTTTCCAGGACAAATTGCTGGCTTAACCACTGTGTTCCGCGTTTACTTTCATTTGTCTGGCAATGTGTCTGATGACGCAAAAAACATGTGATTTTAATACGACATTATCGTTAAATTTGCTCTCGGTAAGGTGCCCGGTAGAGACGGTGTGGACTACAAAAATATATTTCAGAATAAAAATTGTTAAAACCAAATGACGAGAAATTCTAGAAATACAGCTAACAAATAAAGAACGAGAATAAAACACTTCGTTTCTAACATCGTTTTATATTATTTAGAATGAAATATACTCACTCACCTTTAATAACAGTTTTAACCTCTCGCTCGTGTTCCTAAGACAAGAAACGTATGTGTTAAAGCTATTAAAACTTACTTATAAATTAGTTATTGGTTCTAAAGCATTTTACTTTCCCTGGAAATTTCGCAGCAATCGTTTTCAACGTTTCACAATATAGATTGCTAGTGTTACATAATTCTGACAAAAGTGCAAAACAGTAAATAAAAAACAACATGAAAATAATTTCTCATTCTAGTTACGACTTAACGTAGGTAGTTCTCAGCAGTTAGTTAATGCTATCTCCGGTCGTTCCTAGTTACTGTGTAAATAAAGTACCAAACGGAGTCAACGACTATTCTCAGTAGCTAATGAATTCAATTACGTCACAGCATCGCTGTACCGCTCCTGTATGTAAAAAGCAAGAGGAACAACAAAATCATAGCATCGAGTTCCTACACAACGTATAAATGGAAGAGGTGATGATACCACTTATCGGTACAGTGAAAAAAGTAAAATAAAAAGTTCATTCGTAATTTATGATAATTTCAAAGCTAATTTTTAATTATTTGTTATTTTTGTTTTGTTACCTTACATTTTTACTTATTATATAGATGTGGTTTTTATATTATTTTCTACATTTACTGTGTCTGTATTGAAATAACAAACTTACACTTTGATACTACAAGTGAGCCTTTGTACAATAAATTTGAATATAATGCAAGAACTTAGCCAGAAAGTGAAATTAAATATTGTTTTAGAACTGCTCTATTGTAAATTTGTAACTTTTGCAGAACACAGCCAAAACATGTCGTAAAAATCAGGTAAAGTTAAATTTTTTTGGAAACTCCAAAGATGTAAGTAGAAATATATTTTAGTTCATATATCATCCGATTGTAGGTTCGATACCTCTTAATAATCGTTCGGATTTCGATTTCTACAATAATTAGTAAAACTAAAAAAAAACATGCTTTAATGGTGAATCGAATTAAAAAGTAAAAAGGACTTCCACTACTCATCTCCTGACTTTATCATCAGACCATCGCTAGCATGCCCGTATCTGTTGGATCTGTAGGACTTTTCAAAATGAATCATGTGAGCACATACTCGAGTGGTTTAATAATAGCGACTGAACATTTCCACTACCCTTCTCCTGAGTCCCTCATCGGATCAGCTCCAAATTAAAGTATTATCATCCAAACTAAAAATAAATACAAAGTTTTTTTTACGACACGACAATTAGAAGTAGGTCAAAATTGACTTTCAAGATTTATTTACATAGTTGGTTAGTTAGCTAAAAGTGAATCTCCTAAACGCGTATTTAAAAAAAGTTATTGCACTCGGCGCAGAACAGTAGCGCTCACCCGCCACGTTACGCTACGAGAACATTCGCGTGAATTTTACTCACGTCTCGCGCGAGTCTGCGGTGCTATTTGCCACACGCTATCACATTAGCTTATTTTTCGCTGCACTACATCAAAAATGTCTAAAATTGCAGCAGAATAACGTTGCAGTGATCACCACAATTGACGGCGGTTAGCCACGAACTAGTGTTTCGTGTTAGATTGTGAAAAAACTAACGGTCGAGAAAATGAAAATGAAAAATAATATTTTCTTACTTTGTTTCAAAATAATGGAGAACTTGTTTAAACTCATTGTGCAAATTCTTCATATTTTGTTAGGCGATCATAATGTACATATTAAAACATAAAAAATACATTAGAAAAATCAATCTAGGAGAACAAAATATGATAATAATTGAAAACGGAGGCATTATCGTGTTTTACAAAGTATTTGCTTTAACTAATGCTCAAGAATTCAGACTTTACTTAATAAACTCTAGTAATTTAATCTACTACTTTAGTTAATGTAATAATGCCAATACAATTAAATTCTTCTACACGTAATTTCTAGCAAGTAAAACCCAGAAACAAACTCATGAATTAATTAACAAATTAATCAATTAATTTCTCCAGATTCGACAATTGGACTTTTGTGTCTGTGTCGCAGCAACCACGTTTTGCTTCAGATTCAAGATCCTTTTGTAGGAAATAGAATAAGTAGCAGACCTGCAAAACTCCTGCGTTAAGAAACAATAGGTGTGCCACGTCGCACTTAGGAAGAAAATTATGCGATTTTAATGAATGGAGAAATACTTGTTTTTGTGTCATTTTAGTTGTGGCTAGGAGGCTAGGTTAATCACCACTTTGAGGGAGACCGTACGATATCCTTTTATTATCCTAACGACCGCAAGCCGCTGCACTGCTCTCTTTGCAAGGCTGGGGGTCATCAAATCTCTCTTCAAATTAAGGCCCCAACGTCTTGGATCAAGATCTAAGTCTGGGTCTAGACCCACTCTTAGTTGTGAGTATTTTTTTATTAAAATAAATAATTACAAAATACATTATTTTGTCTTCAGATGATGTTTATAAGTATTACATAATTATCATTTACTTTGTAGTAGTTTTATTGTATTTGGGATACTTATCTGAATAGGCTTTTATATTTTGATTATTACTATACAATATGTAAAATATTACAGTAGTGTATTATATGCAACAAGAGCTCGGTATTTCTTCAAAACATTTACTATTTTTCACATTATTTTCTATGTCACTCTTTGAAAGAGGACTGAAATAGAATTTGTTGAACTCGACTCCATTACACTCCCTCACAACAACACAATTACCCGACTACATTCCCTCTTTCTTCAGTTTATCTGCATATTACGGTAAAAAACGTTCATTTCTTCAGTTATTGAGCAGTGAGCTCACGTTACCTCGTAACGTTCACCTGATCGTCGAGTACGGCTTTATTACCCCGTTATTGGCACTCGATACCGGGAATAATTTTTCATTCGTAAACAATTTTAAATGTGTTTTATGTGGCGAGGTAGAATTTGTTATGGTTAAGTTTATAGGTCTATTAATCCTAAAGAAACAAGAACGCATGCAGCGTCTGACAATAAACTTGGACTGAAAAAATGAGAAATATAGTATTTTTGTGTGTTATTTTCATTAAAGAAATGAAGATTAGCATTCTAGACATAAAAGTAGTGATTGCTGACTCTGACTGCTTCGCCAGAGGTCGTGGGTTCGATTCCCACCCAGGACATACTTTGTTTTGTATCTGGGTTAATTTATCTATAGTATGTATGTATTTAGAAATATATGAGTATGTTTCTCAGCAGTCCGGTTAACATAGTACAGGCTCTGCCTAGTTTCGGATCAAACGGCCGTGTGTGAGATGTGTGATGTTATTATTATTATTAAAAATAGATGATACCGAACAATTTATCCAACTTACATAATTGTCAAATTCAGCTACTGTAGCTTAATCAAATATGAAATAAAATCTTAAAACGTTTGAAATCTCTTACTCAGGAATTTGGTTCTCCAAATCTTGAAAGTTCTTAAGTTGCAGCCACCGCGTGTCGCTGTGAACTTCTTACAGCTGGCTTGCAGCTCAAGTCAAGTAAATGTACTCCAACGAGAATAAAATTAAATTGTTTTGAATTAATGGATGCAGAAATATCTTCTAAATGTTCTTAATACGTAAAATCTTCTTAGATTTATTTCATACATTACTTCATTCTGCGTTTTGAGGCAATTGTGGCAATTTTCATAGAATTCAATTCTATAACAATTCCCACAGATAAAAGTCTTATTTCAAGCAAAGTAGCGAATGACGAGGCAAGGACAAGGTGATTATATAATTTAATGACAAAACAGGTTCATTAGTTAACATGACTGACTAAACTATATCAGTTAATTAAGTGTGTAACTAAAAAAAATATTTGGTCAACTGTCATACACTGAACCCTGCATTATTTAAGAGGTACCGTAAATACAATGGTAATGAATATAATTTATTTGAAATTATTATAAGAACAAATTAAAGCTATCATGAATTCAATATAATTATCCATTATCAATTTATTCCACAATTGTCTGGCTACGGAATCTTCACAACTCCAAAACTTATTGAAACAAAGAAAGATAATTTCCTCACGATTTTTGTAACGAAAAGCGTCAATAATTATCCGTCCCTTTATAAGGAACCAATTAATAAGAAAAAGGGAAGGACTGAATTAATTGCACCCCAAATTACTAAAACGATTACAAAAGAAAATATGACAAAAGGTGGCCTGTTTCACTTAATGGTTAAAAAGTCTTTCTAGTCCATTTGATTAAAAAAGCTCTGATCCAGAATCAATTGATTTTGTTCTGATATTCCACAAATTGTCTTAATGCCGATGACATAACCCTTATAATAAAGTACAATAAGACCGGAATTCCTATTTGATGGTGCGTTTAAAATTGTAATTTATATAAGATGGCAGCTCTTCATTTGAAACGGACTTTACGATAAAAGAAATGCTTCAGTGACTACTAAGAATTTAAAGTTGTCTTTGTTAGTGATACGGTTCAACTGTTCGACTGTGACAGCAGTCGGTTAACTATTTTATTATTTTGTAATTTTTCAGTGGTTTACTGTAGGAAATGTAATATTTTGGAAGGTATACTCATTGACGGCGCCTTAGCTGATGGGGCAAATTGTAATTATATATAGTGATATTTTCTAGATCTGTAGCAACCGTAAGGCTTGACGCTTGTGGTCTGCACAAACCAATGTATTTACTTAATATTTTAATTAGTCGAAAACTTTACAAAACAAACTGAAGTTAAATGTAATCAAATTAAAACGTAACAAATAACCTTTGAATCAATTATGTATAACAATGAATATTAAAAGCATTCTTGAAAATATACTCTTAAATCCAGAATGCATAGATATTGCATTCTTCCAATCTATTTTTAAAAGCCATTTTGCCGGAGCAGCTGCGTACAAACACAAAGTAGAAGTTACATATGCACTCAAAATAACCTTCAACAAATTGAGAGAGGCGAACGTTCAACCGTTATTTTTCATTAAAACATTGCACTTAGACGTGACCCCATTTTAAACAACCTACAATGAACGGAGATGCATATTCCATGTCTTATACCTCCTTATTTGTTCCGTCCGCTGTTCCCGATAGCTCCAGGATTGGTGCTTCGATGCCTTCGATCACAAGAATATTGTTCGCGGCAAAAACAATTTCCAGATATTGTTTGTTTGAAATACTGGATATATTTTCTTTGAAAATTGATTTTGAAATAGGTGGCACTGTGTCAAGATTGAAGTGAATCACGTCTTTGTGGTGTCAGTGTCTTTGAATGGATTGTATTGGCGTGACGTTTGTGGAATCTGAACGAGACGTGTATTCATAAGTAATTTTCGGTGAACTCTTAGTTTTAAAGTTCCATTTGTGTCTTAGGAAGTTGTTTTTTTTTAGAATTGACAAATTTTAACATTTAAAGATGCGGTCCAGATTAGAAAATAAAGCCTAAGTATACTTTGGCTTGATTCTGAAGTCGGAGCCATATATAGTGATATTTTCTAGATCTGTAGCAACCGTAAGGCTTGACGCTTGTGGTCTGCACAAACCAATAAACATGATTTACCATACACTTGTTTTTGAGTTTACCGCAGATTCGGGTGGGAGCTTAGTGATATTACAAGACATGACACATTTATTAAGCGGTTATTTTTTGCTTTAGTTGGTAATTATACAGAAAATATTTTTTTCAAGTCATCCAAACTGAGAATGAAGTTCGACCTATTAAAAAATATCGTAAATGTTCTTTTTCGTTACAACTGGCAGATTGGCAGTTTCTGTCATTACGATAAATTTGAAAAAAAATTGTAATCTTGATAAACACAGTGAGTGTAAACAATACTTTCGCGATCGTGTTAGGCGTCCTATAAAGGGTTCCCGTCGTGAGCAACACACGTGAATAAAACCGTATAAGTTTAATAAACACTGAGCTTGCGAGAATCGGTAATTTTTTTTTATTTTACTTAATATTTTCACAAAAACACATTTAACATTTTTACATAACATATGTAACAAACATGTTACTTTTTTTAAGTTCACAAACTTTATAGTTTTCCTATGCAAAGTCATGATTATTAATGTTATTAAGTGTTTATATAGAACTTGGTTGCCAAGAAATGACACAATCTAGCGATCTTACTCAAAAGACAGATAAGCAGTACTATAGATAAGATAATAGTTACTGTACGCTTATTACTACGGAGAAGTGTCGTTAAACAGTGTTCTTCTGTAGGAGGTAGGAACATTCTATTGTACCCTACATTCTTAGTATGAAAAGAAGGCAAAATCTAAGTCGGTAAGTAACCCCAAGTCGGTAGGTCAAACTGTAACAAACAATCACATTACTCCCCCAAACCTTGATCGGCATCTCAAGTAGCAATTTAATCAAGATTAGGGTCCCAAACAAAAGTATCAAGTCGAGTAAACCAAATGATCTGTAATCTACTATTAACTGAAACAAATTACTCTTAATTCAGAACTGATTTCGTACACTGTCGCCCAACTTTCCAACCGTAGGCCGAGCCTAGCCGTAATTGTGGTCTGCAGCCGTCAGATTGTTTGTAAAGTCATTCTGGAAATTACTGTTGCGTAAACTAGAAAATTATATTCTAATAGGCAGTTGTAGTTCCTGTTGAATTACAGCCTTTATCCCAGAGGTTTCATAATCGATATTTGTGTCTGTATTAAAATTGTTTTGGAGAAACCGACTTCAAAAACACTAAATAATTCCACTATAAAGTCATTAATAAACAAGTTATGTACTTAAACATGTGTACTTTTGTTTACGTAGCTAAGTTTACGTATCAAACATGTTATTTTAGAAGTTCATTCCTAGGACCCACTCCCCTTCAAAGTACGTGTATTATTAGTTTATTTCTAACTTTGTAGTGGTATTATATATTTAGTATTTTTTAGATCGGGTCTCAAAACGAATCGGTTTACTTCTTTTAGAAACTTCCTATTGCCAGTAGTAAATATTTTTGTATCTTAATTAGAATTAAATAAAAATATATGTAGCCCTTTATTAAGTGGTGCAACGCCCGTGTCCGTATTTGGCGCACCTTCCCCGTCCCTGAAGATGGCCGCCAAGAAGGTGGCCATAGAAACTTCTGAACTTAACAAGATAAACCAATCGAGTTTCATAGTATGAAAATGAAACTTATTTTGTATAAAAGCTTGTTTTAAAAAAATATTTTTGCAATGTTTTAAAAAAGTATTTCTAAAATAGTAATTTACAGAGATGTTAAAATTCAATCACAAACTCCAAAAAGTTTCTGTTAAACCACTCTTTTGTCAATAAATTCGCTGCCTAAAGCACCTGCAGTTGATAGACGATAAACCTGGTCTACGGTTTGGCGCGGCGGCATGACGTGCGTGCTGCCGACGCGACACTCCGCGCCGTGGACCGCATTTCGTATTGCTATTTATGTCGCACCAGCACTGTAACTGCGGCCTGCACTGACAGGTGGTAAAAGCCTTATTTGTGATGTTGTAAGTTTGGTAAATTCGAATAGGAGGGATTTACTCCAACATTTATATAATCGCTTTCATCTGTGCTTTTTGCTCGATTTTTCAAGGGAAAATATACATACTGTAGCACTCCATTGTCATGTGCTTACACACTAGGCTTCACAAGGGGATTTCCCTCAGGAAAGTGGTGCGTTTGCAGGAGATACAAATAAAACACTTTTAGCTGAATAATACATAAATCACTTTATATCTTTATACGAGCTGATATCGAGTGGGTTGATGTCAAAACTTCAAATCTTCGACAGTCTTCTTCTTTTTCTATCTATGCTTATTTTTATATAAACTAAATACTAAAACAAATACAATATCTACTCACAAACCAGTATGTTATTCAAATCAAAGTATTTGATTTGCTACAATACCTTACTACAGATATTGTAAGGCGAATTGATAAAATCAATACTGGCCTGAAGTCGTCTGGCTTATGGAAAAATATAAGCTCTGCAAAAAACAAGGCTATCAACTTATTGATTCGCTGTCCTAAACAACGTAGGGACATTTTTTGTGATATCAAGCTTTCTATATTATGTTACTAACACTACTTGTTTACAATTCGACCAGGTTATACTGGCTGTAGTCACAGGCACGTCAGCCTTGACCGCAATAAACCTTTCGACATTTGGGTAAACATCTCGGCGCATAGTGTAGGACACGAATATAATTTAGTCTCAACATGTACTAAAATTCACTTTCATGATTCATGAATATTGTGCGATATTTATAAATTTAAAAACTCAACGCTATCTGTAACTGATACATTTGCGTATATGTTTTGTAAGCAGTTTACGTATGACGCACTTTAAGCCTTTGCAAACGAACGAAATTCAAAACTAAACATTGATTATTAAGTCCTAGATTTTAAAAAAGGAATAAAAAATAATAAATTGATAGCCCAATGAATAAAGACGATCACTAGTCAAAATCGTAGTGCTTTTAATATTTATAGTTCGAGGATCTTAACATTTGTTCAAGTATAAACATCGGACCCTAAACCTTGTACAGTTTGTACCAAGTGACGTCTCTTCGGTCAATGGACCTAAATAATCTTTAGTCAGACGGAACTGGCCAACAAAAATAGAAGAAACAAATCTGCAATGAGAATAGAAAGATATCTTATTTAACGCGGTAGTGGAAACGGTAATTAAATCTGCGTTTCCTTTTTTCTTTTCTTAATTCTTTAGCTCGTAAAAGCGTTTAGTGCCGTCTGCGAGAATTCTTAATTGAGAAAATTGTGAATGCGTTTATTATTTCACTGCAGCTAAAAGATCTATTCATATAACAGATAAGTAGAAAGAAACTAAACTGATAACTATACAAAATCATAGTAAATCTAAAGAAATACCTAAGTAAAGCATAAATATCAGCAGTGCTTTACGCGCTAGCATACCTGCATACCTAATTAGTTAGAACAGTATATTATGAGCCAGTATTGTGCCTACTACACTCTATTATGTAGCGATATGGTACGGTTTACGAGCCTTTCGCTATTGCATCGTGCCAACACGCTCATAAGGAAATGCCTGCCTGATATACAACATACATAAAAACCTGAACAGCAAATGGCTTGATATGTTTATTACTTGAACTGGGCAGTTATACTTGTGTATGAGGTTAGAAATATATCAAGATAGGCTAGTATTAGTGTTGTGATTCGTATTTAAATACCTTTTTATATAAGTCATGAAGTAATGAGTTTCCAAATACAAGCAGTTAGCGTGAACCGATTTCATCAAAAACCAAAGTAGAGGCCTATATGTTTTAAATAGGCTTTCTCTCTCGAAGACCAGACAATCCACGGTTCCTATTGGTTGGTCGGTGATCAGGATTAAGGCTTGACTGTGCAAAAGTCTGTGCCAAACCGTCTTCACTGACACCGAAGAAATCCAGATTCTGACCTGTGTCTACGAATACTTTTTACAAAAGTTTTCATCCTTCCATCATTTCCAACAATCGCATGCAGTCTAAAGCCGAAGTTTAAGCCCAACGGTGCTCTGCTGCAAAAGATCAGCGCTTTAAAAGAATGCAGAAACGATGAACTCGTTAGCTTCTTCACTATTTCTCATCTGACACCGTCAAAACTTAAGCTAGGTACTTAACTTAAAGGTGACGTCACCACTACCCGAGGTACTTTCACCCTAAAGAAAACCAAACTTAAACCTTAAACAGCAAATGTGGAGCCAATCGTGGGCTCAGCAGATAGGTCGTGGTCAACTTTAGAGCAGACTATCATAATTTAATTCTTAGATATATCAACTTTCGTATCTGTACTGTTGACTACTGGGATTTTGACCTGGGAACTCTTGTTCCCACGTCAAGATCCAATTTTAGACGCAGCAGTCAGCCGTGGTGAAATTTAAAACAGACTGTTATAATTCAATGCTTATATAAAGTTTCGTGTCTGTACTGTTGAGAATCGACCGTAGAATCAGGTTTATCATAAAACTGCATTTTCATATTAAACCAACAAAAAATGTCCATTATGTCCATTAGCAAAGTTGTCATAATTCAGCCTGCAAGATTTGACCCAAACTAACAACCATTGCGAGTCAAATAAACGCTTGTAAAATAGTTGACAACTCGCGAGTGAGCATTTAAAGGCACAATTTTTCATTACGTATGCCGTTTGTTTCATACAATAATTACACATGAAAAGGGTTCAGATTCTTGTTAAACATTAATTACATATTATTTTGTAACATTGTAGATATTATTTTATCAAGCCCCATGGCTGTGTTGGCACTTTAAGCTTATCTGTAAATAATCAAATAACTTTATTGAGCTTATGCAGATATCATTGTAATCATTACTGTAACAGATAATAATGAAGATTCCTAATTAAATATTTATTAAAATAACGTATTTACTAAAAAACTCTACACAATTTTGAAAACATACCGATGCTGGTGACCGAGGTTTATTGGCTAGTTCGGTTTACGGTCGTTTTTAAGGGAATAAAAAATGGAAATCTAACTGTTCTTGCACTCCTTGACTTTTCCAATACTTTAAACACAGTAGATTTCGACATTCTGCTTGGCATACTATGCTCCCTTAATATATTTCCAACGGTAATTGATTGGCTTCGTAGTTACCTGTGCGATCATCGTCGTTGATGGTATCTCGATTCCAGTCAGTCAAAAAGTAAAACATTTGGGAATCTTTATTGATCATGAATTATCTTGGGGCCCACAATTTCAGAAAGTAAACCGTAAAATGTTTGCATCTGCAGCATTCCGCCACCAAAATTGCACTTGCAAACACGCTACTACTGCCAATCCTTGATTACGCAGATGTCACTTATCCAGATCTCACCGAGATTAGACAAACTCGAGCGACCCCAAGATTTTGTATGAAATTTATATTTGTTTTACGCAGCATGATCACATCTCAGAATTCTGCCTTCGCCGGAATGTTCATATTTTTTATAATTATGTATTTAAACGGGAATTAACGCGATCACGAAAAGGTATTACATACCTCTGAATTGCCTGACGTTTCTTATTCTTTCTTCATTATATTATATAATTTTTTTTTCACCCTTCCACACCTTCCTATCAAAAAAGAGTTTTGAGTTCCTTCATGATACACATGAGATTCTTAAGTTCATCAGAAAACATAGAGATAAAACTGCGTTTGCATTTCATATTGTACTTCGACAAATCATTCACCGTTGTTGCTACAAGGCAGTGTGTGGAATGCACTACCTATTGAAAAAAGAAAAGTTAAAATAATAGACGCATTCAAAGTAATGGTGAAAAGTCACTACTTAAACTTATACTGATACTTATATGGAGCATCAGCAAGTATACTGTAACTAACTGTCAATATTGTTGTTGTAATGGTTATTTGCTGAATATTGATAAAATGTATTCTCTCAGAATATGATAATAAGTTAGTTTTTTATGGATTTTCTTGGTAACGGAATGAAAAATTCCAAAATAAAAAATATGAACCACTTAAAATCTTTAACTTTACACATTCCACCTGCTTTTATGAGAAACGGAGATAAAAATTTAACTGAATGCTAGTCATTCCCTTTCAGCGATTTAAGTAAGTGTTCCATTGTCAGATGCACCCTGTAGGTATGTAAAGAACGATGTGTATACGTATTTACCGTACGGACTCCAAATGGCGCTCCTATGGCGCGGTCGATTGACTTTTCAATTTCACATCTTAGTTAAGTCCAAGGTTAAGGAGGTGAATTATAAAAAAAACTGAGCAAATTTCCTCGACTTCCTTCCATTCCATATAGGTCCAAGAAAGTAAGGGAAAATGAGCGTGACCCTAAAAAAGGAAGCGACTACAGTTAGGTTTAGCGCTCTATGAGTTTCACCCATCGCAAATTAACTACAATTGTCCTTAATGTACGTTTGCACGCATCTACATCAAAAGTTTTATGTTTATCTTGTACTTTTAGGTACACACATAGCTCTAAAAACATGTTTTAAGGATTTTAAAGCATTCATTAATTATGTGAATCTATTACTTTTTGTTTAAATCAATCATATCGTGATTCGTGATACCGTTTAGTAAGCAACAAAACATTAATTAATATTTACTCTTTTCTAAGAACATTATTAAACAAACAGACCATTCGGGCAATAATTATAATCTATTAATAATAAAAAGTAAAACCTTACATCAACAAACTTAAATTGAAAATTCATTACCCGCTTTCGACCCTTATTGCAACCCTTAGGGTTTTTTTAAAATAATATGGGACAACTTCGAGAAGATAAAATAAAATCATTTAAATTAAAATCAATTCTCGTGTACTCGTTTCTTTATTTAAGACCATTAAAATACAAATAGGTTTCACTTTAGAATGTCAAGAATTTTTAGTACTCATTACTTGGCTTTTACGCAGAAGAACTTTTGCATGTTGTCTTTGTACAATTTGTGTAAAATATAAAAAGAATTTTACTACTTTCATCTGGAATACAAGTTACATGTCTACAGATATGTCTATGTCCAAATATTAGCTCCCGTATACTGAGAAATTATTAAAGTAATTACTTACAGATACTTTGTTTCACGTTGAAAAGACGTCATTGTCGTCGTTTTAAACAGTTCATTTAAAAACTAATCCAGTGCCATTGATTTCACACTACTTCAACATCGCATGTGCTTCGCCCGCATTGCTAAGAAGGCAAAGATAACATACAAAAGAAAAATGATAGCTGGAAAAGTTGCAGGGAAATACTGCAGCGTAGTAGAGATACGACGTACCCTTTAAAACGAACTGATTGTGTATATATATTTATTTATCATCGTCATTCTCGTATGTCATCTTCCTTTTTTTCTTTGGCCTCGCCTTTTCCCATTACTCGGAGTCGGCTTTCCCAATCATACGACGCCATTTATTTCGTTTTTGTGTTTCGGCTGCCCAACTGTTTTAGATCACACCGGATATTAATCATACAGGTGTATTGACGTCTTACTCTTCCCCTCTTCTTCGTAGCCATGCAAAGGCACTTTTTTACGACAAGCTCCCCTGTTCAGAGTAAATGACCGTACCATCTCAGCCTAGACTGTTGTACTTTTTTAGTTATTTTAGCAACCTCGTATGTCATCAACTGGGGCGACTGAACGACCAATAACTGACCAATAGCTATCATAATTTCGCTTCTCAAAGGTATGAGAATTTTTTGTGTATAAATTCACTAACGGATATTTTATAAACATACATATTTAAAATTATATGGTGCAATGATTGCAGCACTTACTTATCAACACAAACATTGTAATTGAAAAAAATTGAGTAAGATTTTTTTAAAGAATTCTCTGCTGACGGTTTGGTCACTCAACCGAGTACCAATGAATTTAAAATATAGCTTAAATATAACTAAATAACCACCGAACTGATATGCAGTTTATGAAGCTATAATATCGAACAATACACTGTGTAAATTTCATTTTTACCCAACCGTTGTTATCCAATATCCGAAAAACAATAACCTCCAACAATTTCGCATTCAGTCCAGCACTCTGAAATTATTATAGTTTATGAACAAAATATCTATTGAACACGGTGGAACATTAGGCCACTACTTCTTATCTTTACTGGATACTAACAATTCGGATGCGTCGCGGATATTAATTCCCTATCTCTTATTGGTAGGGTTATGACATGTCAAATACGGATATTTTTTGTGAAAGGGCAGCCAAGATATCGGATTCGGATACATATTTATTGATGATGCTTGGGGTTGTTTATTAACTATTTATATTATGAATGTTGGTTTTTAAAAACACTGATATTATTATATTCATAGTATTATATGCATTAATACTGTAACTAAATTATCTACGTAATAACAATGTTTTTTTTCTACCGAGGTCCCCTTTCTGGTTTTTATAAAGACATGTATGTTTTAATATGTTAGCAACGAGATGAATCACTTCTACATTCTAGCCTATTGCAAAGTACTGTGGGCCTGTCTATGGAGGTGTAATGTGAGGTACAAAGGTCTAATGTATGATTGTTGTGTACTTACTTATAATCATATACTTTAGAATTTTAGATTCAATATACGACATGGGTATTTCAGATAAAAATAGAGGGGGTTATGCCATATTAATAAACTTTTTAGGGCAGAAGTTAAGCTGTGGACCGTTTCTACTATCGCCAGTACCCTAGAAATGAGCATTGCAAATCTCAGTTACAAGTAATAAGATGAGCAATTACGATTAACTTTACTAAACTCTATCGTAAGTCCTTGATGACTATAACATAAGCAACAACTCTGTCAAGGATTCAAACTTATTCTAGGTAACCTTCTAGTCGATACCTATCAAGATATTAAACATACATTAAACACGGTTGAACTCATGTGTTCAGGTAAACCCGTAGTTTCGTAGCTCCAAAGAAGCGACCTAAAGTCGGGTGTGTGACGGGTCGCTTTACTCCCTGATAAAGGGTCCCTATTGGCCCCAAGCCTAGACGGGTTTGTCGGAACCACAAAAATGAGTATGACCGTATAACTTTAGTAGTTATGAATACTATTTATGTTATTTAATATTTTAATATACAACATGTACACCGATGACTAAATGCGGATAAATAACTCCACTCCATTTCCCAGCACTATTACTAAACACGGAACAAGTAGACAGTACCCGATATTGCCCCAGTAACGTTACAACCGCGATCGTTACATTTAACGCGCGTCTCAATGTGACCCGTAACCCGAATACATATGTAGAATAACTGTGTTCAATACTATACTCGTATTATCTGAGTGTTGATTGCTCGAAATATCACGAATAGCAATATTTGTAAGTAAGTGTAGTTAATAGAATAATATTTGTAATTGTTGTGAGTCTTTGATGGTCACGAACCTTTTCATATTTAGAACTCTATCAAAAACTCTCTTGACGGGATTAGAATGCTACCAGGTCAATACACGGTGTATTGTTATCATTCCAATCCCGCCGAGTGGATTCGACAAACCCTTCCTGATATTTTAATTCCCGGTCTGCGAGAACAGAGTACCTATAGCTAACTTATAAGGATGAAAGCCAGAGTGGGCGGCTTTAGAAGCAACATAAGTGGTGTCCCACGTACAGGATACAATTAATTGTTTTGTAAAAGACACCGTTGACCTTTAGATTAGATTACCTTATACGTTTCTATTAGATTACACACAGTGGTTTATAATACAAACTAAAGTGCATATTATAAATCACTTTGTGTAGTTTAATACGAAATTAGAAACATTTATTATTACTAGAGATCGCGTGGTGGTCGAATTTCGACCATTGTTTATTTCATTGGCCCATATTACTTGACCTGTCATTGTATAGAGTTTTGTACCATGACAGGTCAAAATATATACTGGGCACTCATAGCTGTATGTACCCGTTTTTGCATTTACTTTAACTTTGTAGCAAATATTGTTCAAAAATTTTAGCATTCGTCACTTCTTCTCTGTATAAGTGTGCGAAATTTCATACTCCTCCGTCCGCCCAATTTTCGTAAAAAGGAATCCAAAGTTTTTGCTTCACGTATTAATATATAGATATAGTGCAATGCACTATTATTCATTTTAAAATATCAAGGTAAGTAGACTTTCTGTGTTTTAAATAAGTATATGTAGGTGCACTAGACCAGACCCATTTTTGGCTTCTGAAAAGGTAGAGCTAGTGACCCATCCCGCACATAGTCCAGACCTGGCACCATGCGATTTCTTTATTTTCCCAAAAATTAAAGATTTGATGAGAGGCATGACATTTGCGGGGCCGGAAGAGGCCGTGATAGCTTTCAACCAGCACGTGAAAAACATGCCCTTAGACCAATGGTCCTCATATTTTCAAAAATGGTTTAACCAAATGAAAAAATATTTAAATGTAATGGAAATTGGTTTATTAATGTTACGCATAACTTTCAATATACCCCACGTATCGCACATTTATATTATTCAACCAGTTGGTATTTCACTTTAGAGCTTATAATGAAGGAATTAATTGTTTTAGGCAAACATAAATATTTGCACAAAGTAAATACAAGGTATGTAGGGAATGCACCGTAATATAAGTGGTCTCTTCTGATTCGCTTCTATATTTAAAAAAAAGTTACGAATGTGTTATGTTTTTGCTTTGTTCACACACACTTTGATTTCCCTTTTTGAAAAGATGATTTTATTTACTCTGGTAACATTTCGGATGTTACGTACACAAGTAAACAAGTACAAACTAGACTGTTCATTTGCCATTTTTCTAATATATTTCAAATTTATTATTCTCCGAAATGTTTTGTAATGCAAATATTCCTTATAATTCCAAAGATCTTTCATCGGATTATGTAATGTCAAATTTAGTCATTTCGCTCTCAATAGCTTTAAAACTGTTTCTACGCTCTCAAAGATTTCATTTCCAAAGTCAAGGTGTAATTCTTAGTATTTGAAATGAATAGAAATAAAATCTTGGAGTATTAAAAGAAAATTACCTACTGATAATAATATAATTTAATTTCAGACTTTTAGCCTTAAGGCTGATCTAATTACAGAACTTCGATATCGCCTAATACTTGGGTTGTAGAGGTCTGATGGCAGTCGCTTCACGTAAAATATCGAAGTTCGGCCGTATCATAGTTAGACTAAAAGCCGACACCAACCTAGTTGGGAAAAGGCGCGGAGGATGATATTTAGACTTTTAGTCTTAAGGCATACCCAGCTTTTGGTCCAGGCAGACACAAAAGTTTTTTTGCGACCAAGTTGTTGGTTGGTTGGTTGGTTGTTACTTAACGCCATCTTTGCCGGTTTTTTTATACACTACAACATTTGATAATGTTGTAGTGTATAAAAAAACTGATAAGGCTTAACGGCCGTACCTGTTGATTGCGTTGACTTAGAAGCTTGATTTTTTACAGGTTCAAGGGACCACTTGGGTGATTATAAGTTGATGTTAATTTCAACTTGATGCCTCCACGGGATCCTGAGGAAAAGGGTCTTGACATACACACATACATACAGACAGATCTAACGACAATTCAACGTCTTTTAGATTTTTTCCTTTACTTGTGCTGTGAAACCTTGCTTCTTACCAAGTTTCATATTTGATTTACCTGCGAAATGTTCAAATTTGGTCAAATCTAAAGCTTAAATGGCCGTATCTTTTGATCTCCTTGACTTAGAATCATTTCTTCCAGCTTCAAGGAACTACAGACGTAAGTATTTGGTATTAATTTCAACGGGTTTCACGGGTTCCTGGGGAAAAGGGTCTTGACAGACAGGCAGACAGACAGACAGACGGACAACAAAGTGATCCTTTAAGGATTCCTTTATTTCTTTACGGAACCCTAAAAATTACAAACTTATTTCACGGTTGGAAAGTTGACTTTGTCGTACATCGATGTATGAGAGAGTATTTTTAGAACCGAAAATTTAAATTTGTTTTGCATTTTGTTCATGTTTTGATTAATTCAAGTAAAACTCTTTAAAAACAGGGAGCCTATGTGCTTTTCTTTGCCCCTGACAACGTGTGTGCAAAATTTCAACATCGGTTTCAGGGCTCAGGATCGGTTGAGTAGTTAAAGCGTGAAAGTGTAACAAACAAACTAACTGACGCACGTAATATTAGTTTTGATATCAGTGTTTGCGTAATGTGAGCGTAGCCTAATTTCAGAAGTGAGACACACCGAGTGTCAATAGTCACCGGGGGAGCAATATTGCCGCGACATCTAAGAAACACAGGGTTGCACAGTTAATATGTCATGTTCAAGTTTTGCATTAGTAGCGAACATCTACCCCTTTATTAGGGTCATTAACCTTTAAAGGCGTAAAGGGTTTAGATGTTGTAAAGATAATTTACGTAAAAGAATTGCTCTGCGACTACCAAAATATCGTTGTTACGGTATTTACTTGAATAAAGCGCCGCCAAACTCTCATCAGTCCACCCTTGACCAAGATTGATGCAATCCAATCGTAACTTTTGATAAGTAAAAAGGTTTCTTGAGTTATTTCCTACTTTGTCAGTAGGTACTGGGTGCATGGCAGAAACAATGAGTTGACCGATCGAATTAAATCTGTGAATTGTTTAATATTCGTGCACTAACGATATCGGATAAGCGGCTCGGGCGGCCATTTCCTAGACCAATTTAGGGGATTGCCATTAATTCCAGATTCATAATTTCATATGCATAAAAATCGCAAAGTTTAAAAAAAACTATGAAATCTATTCATTCGTAATCGGTGCCGTAAGATCTTTGAAAATAAAGAATACTATGTACTAAAACTGATGAAGTAAGCCTTTTCTTCTTCTTATTATATAAACGTTAATTTGAATAAACTTATAAAAAAACAAAATACCATTTTTTATTAAATTATGCGATATTTTTTTCCCTTAAAAGCTATAAATTGTTGGTATAATTTTGGGGAGATTACGCTGATCAGCGGTAATATAAAAATAAATTTCTTTTTAACAGGTATTCTCGAAGATTCATCTGCTTTGACGTGGGTAGCGATGGTAATAATCTGGATGGTGTAAGCGGAAGGGAACCACTTTTCAGTGTCTCTAAAGGCACGTTTAACTATTTATCGTCGTAGTCGTTTAAATCAATCCACGCGTACAGGGTCTCGTTTTTAAGGATGTACAGCCCTGAGTATAAAAATATGCACATACATTTACATTTTGGATTATCACAACAAACATTTTGTATTTTTTCATACAGTTTTCTACCTAGACGGTGATTAGGAAAATTTGGAATACACATGACAGAGGGAATTTTAAATGGTGACGTTCCATTGACATGCTGCTGATTGCGTTGAAGTCACAAGTTAATCATTTGATTCATTCGACATAAAAAAAACTATAGAAAGAAATGAAACTATTTGCAGCAGGTCTTGAGTCAAAACACCTCTTTCTTAAATTCTAAAAAATTAAAACAGATAGGTAATAAGTGTTAAGGAAGACTGGGACGCCCTTGCCAGTAGATCTACCAACGACTTGTTAAACTGGCGGGGAGCAACGTGTTTATATGAGGTCCATGTTAAAATGTGGTCTCATGACTGAGGTGATGATAATAATTAATAGAAAAAAGAACGAAAATGATTTTATTCAATAAAATAATTTTCTTTCTTTTTCTTCTAATAGTAAGTCATTATGTAATATATCAGATAAAAAGACACTAACTATAATATGGTGTTCCAGTTCTACACAAGAAATCTCTACAGTGCGCTCAGCAGACAAATTTACAATATCTTTCCGGTTTTTGCACTTAATACTATTACGAACAAAAATTAAAGACCCTCCATGAATTGACTTCTTTCTTACATACACACTTCTAGCAGAATAAAATTCATTATCTAGTATTAACTGGTGTGCCTGTAGCCAATGCTCTGTGATACAGAGCACATCAACATTATATTTATCAAAAAATAATTCTACTTCTAAGTCTTTCCTAGACAATCCTTGAATATTTTGATGAACATGTTTATGGTCATTGACTTTTTTACTTTATTGCTACAATTTGTATTTATTTTTATATTTTTACTAACAATACCATTATTGAGTAAATGATTTGATATGCAAGAGATAGGTTCTATTGTCTTAGCAATTAATTTAAAGAATTTATGTCACAATGTGCGGCCAAGCTATTGCCTGAATGAATATTAGTAAAGTCATTATTAATTACCTCAGAAGGAGCACTATGTGAAGCCAAATGTTTGGCTACAGTGTTCTTACATTCTAAAGGGTGCTCTATAGGAGCTGTCAGGTTAGCCAAGTTCTTGGCTTTTATTCTAAAATAATATGATAACGAAACAGTTATCTGTCTTTTAAAATAATACGGCAGATAATAACTATCTGTGGTCGAAAAAACATTATCATTGACAATCCTATTGATATCAATTAAATGAAATTTATTATAAAATCTACCATTAATTTGGCTTGTCAAATTAAACATAGTCATGTCTAAATTAATCCTAATATTTTTTTCATGTTGAGACAACCCTTTGCTAATTGGCAGTGTAAATAGTACTATTTTATTTACATTGAGTTCCGATAATTGTTCAAAGTATTTTATGAAAGTTTTTTTTATTTACAATTGCCACTGAAAATTATGAGACTAGTATTTGTATCAAAAGTTGCACTAATAACCTTTTCTAGAATCATATTATATGGTAGGTTTGGCATACAAAAGTTGCTGAATGAATATTCCTGATTTGAGTTTGACATTGACATACCTAAACCTTTACCAATTTCATCGCTAAACATTATTATATTACTATTGGTACTGTACAATTGATGTTGAATAGTTGTATTGCTATTCTAAAACCTGTTTTATTTTGTTCATTCATTTAAGTTGACACTTCATTAGACGATAGGTTATTCGTCAATCACCGTTTTGATTGTGGCAAAACTAACAGCAAAACCTACCGTGTAATTGGGCGCCTATAATTATACAGATTATATTTAAAACATTTTTTTCATAAACTACTTCGATTAAATCATATACAGCAAAATGGCCATGTTTCGCATTGTTTATATTTGAGATACGCCACATCAAAGTGTATATCTATTTTAAAGTCAAACATTTCACCTGACAGATACAATATTCTACTGCCCGATATTGAAACATCGACTGCTGTAACTTGCACAAAATCAATGGTGCAGTTAACGGTGTCAACTTGTCAAGTAAGGTTTAGATAGACAGAAACATGTTCCAAATTTAAATTTTCTGTCTTTATAGAGTTATGAATATTTTTGAAACGGTTTTTGGTCTCTGGTATAAATTGGATATTTCGAGATACGACAAAATCGCTTTCTGATGTCGATATGATGATGACTTTCGAAATCTAAATAAAAAAATTAAATGTTGTCTCATCTAAAGATCTTGGAATACTGTTATTATAAATTTCGGCAGTTTTTTTTGTTTTTGTACTATTTTAAATTGACACACTACTCCCATAATTATAAGAAAAACATTAGAAAACGTTACCTAATACTTGTCGGACCCTTTATTATCCATTATAATTACTCAAAATATCCTAAACAAATTAAAAAAATACTAAAAAAAAATATCCATTACATTATCCTACAAACACTATAAAGAGATTACCCTTGTGAATATTAAACTTTATTAGTTTAACTAAAAAGTCTTCAACACTAACATATTAATATTTGCCATGGTCCCAAGAACAGTTGGTAGTCATTTAATACGATGAAATTTGCTTCTGGGGTCCAAGTATAATCTATCAATGATTAAAGGCACAAACAGTCAGGTGAGCAGGGTTTCTCACGATGTTCCCTTTATCGTTAAAGGCAGTGTTAATTAATTTCTAACACGCAACTGAACTTCGGTATTTACAGGTGACCGAGTAGCGAACCAATGGGCCTGAGACATCTGGGTCTGGCTAATATGTAAAGCTGAATATATTGTTTATTTCTTTGTACGTTCTAATCTCAGGAGTTAGAAGTCTGATTTACAAAAGTAGTGAAACGTTAGATTGAACATTTACCAAGAAAGGTCGGAGACTATAACACTTTAAGCTATAACTCATAGGAATGCAGTAATGTAATCGTGTACCTCAACCAAAGTAAGTACATATATTTTTGATAAATACTAAAACAGAGATGATACATATCCTCGTACATCAATATAATTCAACACAATAGTAGAAACTAGATAATTAATATTTAAAATTATCTTTTAAAAAAAGTATCACCGACTTCAATGTGCCTAAATTTTGGACCCCCCTCCCCTCGTCCTTGTAACAGGTGGTCACATTTGTGTGAAAAATATGTGACGTCCTCACAGTGAGAGGGGCTCTCTATGAGACGTCACATATTTTGCAATTGTATATAATTATTAAATATTTGTTGATTTTTCAAAAACCGCTAGACCGATTTCGATAAAATTTAAATGGGACCACCTGGGAAGTACACCCTTTGAAACAAAAACAGAATTTCCCAAATTGGTTTAGGCGTCTTCGGGTAACCGGTGAACCTACATAAAAAAAAAAAATCCAACGAACGAGAACCTCCTCCTTTTTTGAAGTCGGTTAAGAAATAGATTATTATCTTGTTGACCACTTTACATAAGTTATAATTTTGTACAAGGTGTCTCTTCTTCAACTGTAAATAATAAGCGTTCTACCTTTCTTGCTTACGTCACAAATCCATCCGCCAAAAAGCTCCAAAACTTACTACTTAAGTTCATTAACAATTCGTCGCGCGGTGCGTGGCCCGCGTTATCCCAGTTACATCCGGCCATACCCGCTTATATCTAGTTATATCTGGTTATACCGCTAAGTAATTTATCCGGGATTCGACTTAACCGCGCTCCATCCAAGCGGGATTTAAAATAAGGATGCCATTAATATGCGTCGCGAGGAAAGCAAATAGCAACAAGCGTAGGACATTTAGATTAATCATACAGATGCGGACGTAGGTAACAACATGACCAGTTGAAATGAAGTCAAATGGACGGGAAAGGGTCGGGTTAAGGTGTTATAGCCATTTCATCCATGTTTATTAAAATATATGTATATTTAACTGTGTCTGCTGCAGAATATCTAAAATTTCAGTTCAGCAGAGAAACTTAATGAGATAATATAATCTGTTTAACTACAACGAAAACTTTATTGTAACAGTGCTTAAGAGGTGCGAAAGTACAAACCAGCCCACAGCAGGTCCTAGTCACCATTCCTGGCGATGTCGTCGACTTGGATAATAAATTGGCTCCTATCACGAGAAGCGCATGAGGAGTACAGGCGGCAAGTTATGTCCTCTTCTTTCTTTTTTTTTAAAGACAACTACTGCATTAGGAATATTCCTTTGTCGTAGGGGGCTTCAATTACATTTAAACAACTTACACAAAGAACACCCAGATTCGGAACAAATATTTGTGGATCACACAATTAAAGAAGACTAACAAAAATAAAAAAAGAGAGAAGAGATTATACTGAATATTGTTCTATCTGTGTTTTATAATGTCACGTCCTACAAAAATTTCTTAGCTAAACTACCATTGATAAATTATATCATAGGATCAAATCAAGATCATACAATTTCCATTTATAAGCACATAATCATGGCACGTTTTAAAAACATCTCCTTTATTCTATGGTAAATTAAATATTAACGTAGGCATAAAACAAACGTAATGTGTGGCGTCTGCTGTAGTTAGTCTTCGTCGTGAAGACGGCTGTAATTGTTTTATTGCAAGCACTAAAAGGGCTCGGTACTCGGCGCTGTAATACCGCGATTCGTAAACAAGAGTCGTACAACCGTCGCACAACGTCGCGGCTTATCTTTCAAGCCGCAACTTATAATATAGATAAAGTCGTGATGAATCATTCGTTTAAAATAGCTGATGTTATCATAATGGCAGGTATTTTTTAAAGGATATTCTGCTCAGTGAATATTCTTTATGGATTTAACAAGTCAGGTTCGTGTTTTCGATTGTTTGTTGTTGTGGAGGAGGCATATAACAATTATACATATAATATATATCATGTTGTATTCAAATAAATGATTATTGTTGTACCAGCATCCAGCATTTGTTCGTTTTACTCAATTACTACACAATGAAAGATTGTTTTGGGACTGGATGAGACATATATTTTTGTTGCGAGTATGTGTTCCTTGCTTAATATGGTGTGTTTGTTGTGTAACGTTATTGGTATCATTAGAGTTTGGTATAATTATAGTGGCCTTATTTTTTTTTTTGCACGACATTAATTTCAAAAACATAATTGTGTTTTTGAATGGCTATCGTAGTGTAATTCTGGTTTTGTAACCTGCGATACAAAACCAGAACTGCAATGCAGCAGTAATTTTAGTTATCATCATATCTGTCCCACTTTTCTCAGAAATAAAATTATTTGATTTGAATACATCGCATGGCGATCCTGCTGACCCATATATGTACATCTACCCTACCCGTATAAAACGAACTGTTTTCTTAACAATATCGTGCGTTAATCCGCGGTGTAAGTTTCTATCATGGAAATTTACAACTTGTACTTTCGTTATACACTGACGTTGTGTGTATCAAAAAAAATCGTTTGTTTTACTCAATGCTATCCCTAAATCACCACGTAAACATTTAGTTGGTATAATAGCACTTTTTAGTAGCGTTTTGTTACCTTTGTATTAAAAAGTAAAATATATTGAAATTAGTGGCATCATAGTTGGTACACTGTCTTCTGATGGAGCTCTGGAGATTCAGTGCACCGTGTCCACTGACCTCTATTATACAAGTACGCTGGACTAAATATTCTATAAGAAATGACAGTTGTTTCTGTGCCATTTGAAGCGCCCCTCACGAGCGTCTCGGGTACTAAAATTGGCATCTGTTACAAATGGCCGTTGTGTTCTGTTGACGCGTCTCTGTTGATTTCCTTTTTTATCGTGAAATAAGACTTTACTTTTTGTGTTTGGTGTTTGCTAAGTGATTTAAAAAACATTTATATGATGAGAGTTTGTTAACTTTGTACACTCGATACCAAAAAGGCAGCGGAATAACGTTTCACAAGTAAGTGAATTTCTTGGCTATAAATGTTTCAATTGTATGTCTTAAGCTTTTTAATACTATTACATACTTATTTTATTAAATTTAATTACATGTAAATACGATTCAGAATTCATTGTTTAATCAAACAAAAAAATAAACCGTTACTGAATAGGGTTGCGATTATTCCATATCGATAATGTGTCGATAAATTTCTTCATAATTATTTCTCATTATTCTCTTCATTATTATTTCTACATCGTTAAAATGAACCCTAGCATCGAACTCGCTATTTACACGGTATTCTATATATTTTACTTGTTTGCTTTATATTTTCAGATTTTCCACCGACACACTCACTAAGCAGTCATGGGTGGAAAATATGAAAAAGAAAATTGGAGTCCTAAATGTAATAACCATCTGTGTAGTAAACACTTCACCGATTTTTTTGTCACATCAAATTATTTGGGCTCGCCGGTGACAACAAATACAAGTATTTTTATTCATTCTAAATGTTTTATTTTTCTTTTCGTACCCCATGCGTTTGCCCCTTCAACAGAAAAATTGAGTCAGATTTCTTATTCATCAAGCTAAGCGAAATCGCCGTATCAAGACCGGAAAATTAGAGTTTGTGTGTATCGTGCATGTATTTATTTGTTCGATGATAATTAAAGTATCATTGATCTGATCTTTATAAAATTTCGCAAGTAGATTTCTAAACCAAATAATTTTTTTAAGATCGTATATTAACCAAATCGGACAAATGGTTGTCGAGATATTAAAGCCACCTCGTATTCACTATTAAAGCCGCGTCGTACTATGAAAGCCACCTCTTATTCACTATGAAAGCAGCCTCTTATACATTAATAGTTCGCAGAGGGTTATATTTTAATGAACTTAAAAATTGTTTGTAAAGTTGTTTTCTTAAATAAATGCTAATAAAGTATTAATTGCTTCGTGAAATTATTTTTATGCCTCATAAATATACATATTATAAAGTAGGAAATTACACCAAGATTTATATCGATAAAGTGATGCAATACTTTTTTATCGCGTCATGTCTCATCCCTAATATTAGTTCCACGGATATTCACACTGTTATCAGCGCCAAAATGGCGAAAATCAAATGGCTTCAGTTTAATAATGACGTATGCAGTCCAGCTTACTTGTATAATAGAAGTCAGTGACCGTGTCTCTTTATTGTTTTCAAGGACTTTTTTGCATTACGACAAAGGGAATTGCCCATTAAATGCCTGAAATGGACAGAAACTACCAATAGTTCAACATTTTTTTTAAGAATTAAACATGTATAGTTAAATAATTCTCAAGTTTGTTTAACTAGGGTAAAAATATAATTATTATAATATTTAATTTCATATCCATCGCTCGGTTTGATACGAATTCATTCAACACATTCGATTAAACAGTTTTATAGAATTAGGGCACAGTTATCATTAATTTAATATAATATGTAATCTAATAAAATAATATATGCTTCCCATTATTAATTAATAATCAATTTACTTTCAAAATAGAAAACGTAGTCTTTATGAATCACATGTCCTTTTCTTTGTTTTTTGTTTTATTAACCGACTTCACGTTTTACGTTTGCGACTTGAATTACCTACGGATTGCTTTTTATGGAACTTAACAACGTCTCAGTTTTTTTGAACAGGGACTTGAATCCGTTTGGACTAGCGCCTACATTTAAAAATGAATAGGAAAATGCACCGTGTTTATTACTATCTCGATATTACACGGATAGGACGTAAATTCTTATCAGTGCAAAATGTTGAAGTACGTTGTTTAATTCCGACATGGAACACACACACACAAACCACAAGCTGTAAGTATTGAGAATCTCTAGTTAAGTCTATATATACTATCTCAATAACGTGGTACTTAGAAAAGGTACGAATAAGGTCCGAATCTAATATTCATCTTCCTCTACAGTTTCTCGATTATATAAGTCCCCTCGGGCCGTCACCCCACCGACTAAACCACACAATGTGCCATACTGCGCCTAAAATAGCAGGGATCCGGGAACAGAATAACCTATATACCTAAAAAAATGTTTTAAACTAGCGTCTGCCTAGTGTTTTGATAGTTATTGAAATTGTAATGGGTTTCCGAAGAGTTCAAAGGCAACAGCCAGTTGGAGGTATGCGGCCCTGACCTGACTTTTCTCATCTTTAATTCACAAAGCGCCCAGTTGACGACAATAGGCCCCTATTACGTTAGTAGGATCAAATTATAATTGGCCTATCCCTTCGGGAATACAGGCGTGAATATTACTGACTACATGTACATAAAACAACATCGTTCACCAATATAGTTCATTTTTTAACATGTTATATTTTAATCTAAACATGAAATTTTCTTTGTTATAATTATAATTATCACAACGAAGACTATGTGATATTTTACAGTAAGGAATAAGTCTTTGCTTACCGAATTAGATTTATATATAAAAAAAATTCCCACTAATATTATAAATGTGAAAGTTTGGATGGATGGATGGATGTTTGTTTGTTACTCTTTCACGCAAAAACCACTAAACCGATTGCGATGAAACTTGGTATGCAGATATCTGAACACCTGGATTAACGCATAGGCTACTTTTTATCCCGATATTCCCACGGGATCGGGACTTACGCGGGTGAAACTGCGGGGCGCTGCTAGTATAGAATATTAGTCACAGGGAAATCCTCCTTTAGGTTAAACATGGACTAAATAAGTCTTAATTTAAGAAAAGTTTAGGTTGATATTTATACATCGGAGGATCTTTCTGATATCAAAGGATCATTCAATATTTTTTTGGGCTTGCGCAAGAGTAAGGGCGAGAAGTAATATGACACACAGCACAGTTCCTAGGCTTCTACACTCTTTTACAACAAACATTAAACCCACGACAAGGGCCCATATCAGTTGCTAGGCTCCGTACACGTTAATCGTTTTGTCTATCGTTTCACAACTGTATTCAGGACCCGGATGCGATATATAATAAATATTTGTATGTACTAAATCAATGCGCAAGCTAATGCACTAGCTAGACCGCTAGAGAACCGATACAATTCCACTAGATTAGAATACTAACTACTTGACTGCATATATACTGTACAAAAATACACTCTGCAAATTGAATGATATACCTAAATCTGTCTTTACTTCTCAAATAATCATTTATTCTAACTTCGTTGTAGGAAATAACAAAATTTAACAGTAATAATACTAAGAACTTGCATCATTAATTCCACCATCAAAATTCGTCGTCGCGGTTTATTGGTCGAACATATTTTATGGTAATGATCCAATGTTACCAATCATTTAATATTGAGATTTCTGCATTGTTTAAAGGACAATCGTCTCTATTTAGAGGTCATACCTATTGATTAAGTGGTTTGTAACACTTTTATTGAATATTTATTTGCAATTACATTTAAAAAGAAAACAAAACCATTTTGACTATATCGCTAACTTTATATGCAAATACAATAATTTAATGGATAGCTGTTCAGTATTTATTTTTAACAAAATCTGGCAACACCGAGTGGATGCTGTCAATAGCAAAAATAAATCGTGGGAAACTTGTGAATTTTTGTTTCATCCTTCTTTTTAACTGTTAATTAATAATTAGGCTAAAAAAAATTTTTGATATTAAGTAACTTATTTTATTTTAGACGTGACAAAATTACAAGACATTTAAAATATTAAATATTTCTAGTTTATTTGAAGAGATTAATAAAAAAATTGTGTTGCTTTTACAAACTCGAAAGGAAAAATGGCGAAGAATAAACCCTGGAATATTATGTGAAGTGAAATATATTATTTACTACCTTTTTTCCGGGGCTTCGCTCGCGGCAATAGTTATTTTTCTATCCCTCAGGAGCAGAAACTTTTTCTGTATGCAAAGTACTGTATACTTATCATTTTCTGTACGCATGACAACGTGTATACAATTACAAGATGATCTACTAAGTAGTTAAAGCGTGAAAGCGAAACAAACAAACAAACTCACTTTCGCATTTTATAAATTTATTATAACTAGAGATCGCATGGTGGTCGAATTTCGACCATGGTTTATTTCATTGGCCAATATTACTTGACCTATCATTGTATAGGCTTTTGTACCATGACAGGTCAAAATATATACTGGACACTCATAGCTGTATGTATCCGTTTTTGCATTTTTTTTAACTTTGTAGCAAATATTGTTCAAAAATTTTAGCATTCGTCACTTCTTCTCTGTATAAACTATAAGTGTGCGAAATTTCATACTCCTCCATCCGCCCAATTTTCGTAAAAAGAGGATCCAAAGTTTTCGCTTCACGTATTAATATATAGATAAAATATATATTAATATTATTTTTTTTTTATGGGGGCTTACGAGCAGACGGGTCCCCTGATGGTCAATGACTACCTCCGCCCATGGGCATGTGCAACTCAAGAGTCACGGGTGCGTTGCCGGCTTTTAAGGTGGGAGTAGGGGAAGGAGGAAACAGGGGGACAGGGAAGGGTTAGGGCTAACCTCACTTATTCGGCGAAAAGCAATGCAAGCATTGCTTCACTGCTGATTTTCTGTGAGGAAGTGGTATCACTCCGGTCAAGCCGGCCCATACGTGCCGAAGCATGGCTCTCCCACGAGTAGTACTTTGGAATAGGGTATACTAATTTGAATCAATGACGTTTAAGGGTACAAGGTTTTAATTTAATAATATATAATAAAACTAGCACACCGCCCCGGCTTCGCACGGGTAGTACAGACATCTTCAACAATCATCATAATATTTCCACCCATTTACACAAAACGTTAACAAATTGTACACCTAAACCTTCCTCGTGACTCACTCTGTCTATTGGTGAAAACCACATGAAAATCCGTTCAGTAGTTTTTCAGTTTATCGCGAACAGACGAGGCGTAAGACTTTGTTTTGTAATATGTAGTGATACAATATTAATATGTAGGCGACATTTTTTTTTTCTTATCCGTTAGGAAACGTTTGACATTGTAAGTAAACAATCCAAATACCTACCCAAATGTGTTATTTGATTCGGCAAATAATCAAATCTCAATGTTTCTTAAAATAAAGACAAAAGAAAGCAAAGTCCTGGGTTTTAGCTAGTTAACTGAATATCATAATATATTTCAAGTCGTAGTGTAAGTTCGCTAGAAGGGTAGTACCGACGAGGTAACACGACATCTTGAAAGCATTTTTAAGTACCTCCGCTAATGTGTCGGATAATAAATTCTGGTTTTCATATAATCCATGACCCACACCGAGCCCGAGGTGCTTTGTGATATTTCATAATAATATCATTTTATTATTCTGGCTCTCTCCATAAATTTATACTTGTTCAAAATTGTATGTGTAATTAGAACATACGTGGTGAAATTATATGGCACTCTTCATCGTATTTAATTTGTTGAGGGAAATAAATTAGATTAATTACAATTTATTTGGCTCGTTTGTTATCTATTCTCGTTTTAAATATGCATGATATACGGATAATGTTAATTTTATAGATATAATCTAGGGTGGTTAGCTTGGCCTTAACCTTCTGCCCCATACGTACTCGTATTTATATATTTTCTTCGTCGGCAGCCTAGATCTTAGGCCCACCATAACATTTTCTAATGCTTGTAAAAGTGAATTAATTTAATAGTAAACATACATATCCATACAGGATGCCATGGACAGCCATGTGACTGACGACCTGAAGAAGGTAGCAAGGATGGACTGGATGCGAGAGGCGGAGGATGAAGTGCTATGGCGCGCATTGGGAGAGGTCTATGTCCAGCAGTGGACTACGACAGGCAGATTGATTGATTGATACACATACAAACACTTACGCATGTATCTCCGAAGTAGGCATTGTGCCAATTAAAATTTAGTCCCATTGCCGTCAATCGGGCACTTTGGGAATCAAATGGGAAAATTGGAAGTTTATTGAAAGGGAAAGACAGGTAAAAAGGGAAGGCCATGGAAGGAAAGGGATATTACTTATACGGATGGATTGGGGAGTGTCAGCAATAGCTCTAGCAGGTCAGGGTAACATACCTGTAACTCAAATTGGCTGTTGTTGGAAAGTCCGAGGCCTCTTACCAAGCAAGCAAAAAACAAACGATACAAAAATAATTTGTCTAATTTTTTCGTATAGCCAATCAAATACACATACATCACTACATATTATAAAACAAAGTCCCCCACCGCGTCTGTCTGTCTGTCTGATCGAACTGCTAAACTGGAAAACTTTTCATACGGTTTTCACCAATAGACAAAGTGATGAGGAAGGTTTAGGTGTATATCTAATTTGTTAACGCTTTGTGTAAATTGGTTAAAATATGATGATGATTGTTGAAGATGTCTCTACTACCCGAGTGAAGCCAGGGCGGGTTACTAGTAATTGATATAATGTACAATATGTTTACGGGAATTAACGCGAACACGTAATAGGTAAATGTAACCTTCGAATTACCTGCCCTTTAGACGAGTGCAACCTGGGAATTTATTGCTCGGAGTCTCGCTCCACCTGTTATACAATAAAACTCTCCTTTAAATAACAAACTATTGCAATGAAAACTGGAACATTTAACTGCAGACTGAAGTACACAGTCGGACAAAAACTAATTCATTCATATCTGAGCTCGTCATTGTGAATAAAAGATAAGCAATACCAGTGGGTGTAACCGGATTATGAAAACTAATGATAACGGCCGGCTCTTGAGGCGTTGGCTCCGTTTTAAATCCATTAGCGAAAGTAAAATATCACTGCCCGCAACAGCCGCGGACTGACGGAGCTCAGGGATGGACTCTAATTAATGGATATATTTGTACGTTTAATGAATTCCTGTTTCGGTTTAGTCATTGATGGACTTAGTCGTGAATTAAATCTATATGCCAATTGCCAGTACCCTTATCAAAATATCTGTACGTAATATGATAGTTAAAAGCTCTAACCAAATGGCTCATAGAATTGCTTTTGTAATATCAGGGAATATTTGAAAATAAATAATGTAAATTCCATTGAATAATTTTCATCTCAATTCACGAAATTCATGAATAGAATATATTAGTTTCCATTGTGTAGTACCATATTAGTTTCAATAATTAAATTATATGAATAATTAGAATAATTTCTGAGAACAGTAATTTGTCTACGAAAATTAAAGGAACCATAAACCTGAATTGTCGACAATTTTTAAAGCACGTTTTTTACGTAGAGAGATAGATATCACTTTATTCGTACACCATAGTTACAGTAGACGTATCATACATTCATGTGTGAAACGGATCATGTACAAAGAGCGGCCTTATTGCTAGATGCAATCTCTTCCAGGCAACCTTAGGATGGATCAAAATGATTCAGAGAGACAGTGATAGTTGGTGGTGTAATAAAATTGTATCAATATTTTTTATCTAATATTGGGACGTATCTCTTTTACCTAAATGTATAAGCAATGCTCATTACATATATGCATGTCTGTTAAGGCC
The DNA here is from genome assembly GCA_963859945.1 of Euplagia quadripunctaria. Classification (NCBI taxonomy): domain Eukaryota; kingdom Metazoa; phylum Arthropoda; class Insecta; order Lepidoptera; family Erebidae; genus Euplagia; species Euplagia quadripunctaria. Next base: position 972,732 of record OY982563.1, read on the forward strand.
AGTTACTTGACTCCTCGATAAAGGGTATCTGATCAGCTATTCCCGAAAGGATATATCTTAAATATATATTACATATATTTAATATATACTAAATAATATACTATTACTGTTAAGAAGTCTTTTAAAATCCCTCTCGTTGGTAACAGCAGCAGACAAGTCCGCCTATGTACCAGATGTGTATAAAGTGTCTATGTACAAGAAGAAGTGCACAAAGAAATAAATACTAGAAATATATATTTCATGTATAATAATGCAATTTAAAAAATCAATAAGCTTTATGGTTACGTCATAGAGTTATAAAGGCACCTCGGAACAACCTATAAACAGCGGTTCCTATAAATTCTAAAATTTTAGGGCAGTTTATGGCGACAGGATGCAAAACATTTCTATTGATAATGTGACCGAACAAGACGGCGCCACCAACTACCCAGTACAGTTTTTAAATTCCCTAAGCTCGCCAGGTCTTCCTGCAAATTTAAAAAATACGGTATTGCTTAGAAATTTAAGTCCACCTAAAGCTTTGCAATATAACGTTTCCAGCTTAAATTTCACTAAAATTTCATTCGATTAATTTTAGAGTCTCCTTTTTGTATTTAACTATTGAAATTATTCTATCAAATTCAAAAATATCAGTTTATTCATATCTCTTGTAAAGTAATAACTCGGTTGGCCTTCTTTGTAAGTTAGTTTTATGTAGCAAGTCTGTAGAGTTGAAAATAACCACTTTTAAGTTTAATGTTCCGTAAAAACTGTGTTACTTCATAGTTTAATACACCATAAAGAGGAAAGCTTGAAGAATATAAGCCTCCCTTGACAGCTCACCTTAACAAGTTCTTTTAGTTGGTTCTGTAAAATAAAAACAAGGACAGGAGCTTATACCTCTTTTTTATATTTTTATATATAGTAATTCAAAATACAAGTAGCTCAAGTAGCTATAAGATTGGACCAGTATCCAATGCCAAAGAGATCAAATTTACATGGGCAACTACATAAAAATCTCGAAATGTACAAAAAATTACCTCAAAATATTTATGTGAACAAAGTTCTTTATCGCACGTTACACTTCGCTGAAGTGGCTCGCTCGGCGTTAAAAAGTGTTAGCGCAACAAAAAATGCTGACCGCCAGTTAATTTTTTTTTTATTTACTACTGTAATTATTCCACTTTGTTCGAACGAAAGAAACTTCGTTCCAACCGACACCTCCCGCGTTTTTTAATAATATTTTGACCATAATATCATACAGCACTTTCTAGACTCAAACTAAGCTTATCTTCTATTATGGTTTCTAGAACACAGGTAAACATAGTTAGGTATTTTTTTTTTGTAAATACATGCATATTTATACACAGAAACCTAGAACCTAGAAACCTACTTTACTTTATTCAAATGGATAAAGTAAAGTTTAAGGTCTGTCGCGATCGGTGAACATTCATTCATAGAAATAATTGCACTGATCGGAAATCCACCACGCCACTTATTACATTGCAGCCGAATGCTTTATCCCGAGCCACATAGTAGGGATATTCCAAGATTCCTCATTTTACTACGGGAGCCTAAAAAACAATTTGCTTCTGGCCTTCACAACAGTTACTACGCTATAAAGCCGTCCCTGGTTAGTTCGGCGGAGTGTAGTCGGTTCGTCCTCCGACATAATCTCAGCGCGCGATTAACGTTTCATTCCTGGAGAGACCGTAAAGTTTCCTGATAAGGATTACTGTAATACGATGCCGACGCGGCGACGGTTGAATCACTAACTCCGAGACGACATTGATTTCTTCAAATGAGATTGGGAAGTTAGATTTTACTTGGCATTGACAAAAGTAATTGATTTCGTACTGAATCATAAATCGTTTTAAAATTGGAAAAAATATATTTGATTTTCTGAGGTGGACTGCTGGTCTTAGTGTCTTGTCTTGTATGTAGTCTTGATGGTTTTAGTCATGGGTAGCTATGTATGTCTTAATAAAAGCTGTTCCCGGATCCCTCCTATTTAAGGCGCAGTATCTACGGCACACCGTGTGGTTTTAGTCGGTTCGATTCCGACACACCGCCCCACCGAAAACCCCGGTGGGGTGACGACCCGAGGGGGTTTCAACAGGCACAAAAAAAAAGGTATACATAGCGGTTTATATCCTACCTTATGTACTTAAAACTGTCGGATTATTCATTTTATATGTTGAATGAGGTTATAAAATGAACACATTAAAACTGGGCAAATTGATTTAATTCAAATCAATCTCACGATTACTTGTACGTTTTTGCGCTATCGTAAACAAAATATTTGCACTAAGTACTAAAATCTACAGTTCTAACTTGACTAATTTCTTGGCCCTTACATACTCGTAATATGTTGTGATGTACTTAATAAGATTTTCGATTCGAACAAATTCTCGAATCCGTATGGAATCAAATATATCCTTGACAAAATCGGTGTGTGTAACATAAAACTATATTATAAAAAAACTTATAAAAATTACTTATGTCCTGTATAGGAGTAAGTTTATATAAATATGTATTGATACCGTGGTTACAGGCTGACTCTCAGTCAGCCTGTGACCACGGCCAGTGCAACCTGGTCGAAACGTTAAGCAATTCAGAGGTATGTAATACCTTTTCGTAATCGCGTTAATTCCATACATAATTATATCATGGAACGCGAAAGTTTAAAAGTTAATATAAGTTTATATAAAAAATTGTTAAATTAAGAGTTTGACACCAGAGACTGCCTATGTATCTGGCACTGAGGTCCTGTGATTAATTCCTGTCTCGCAGCATTGGCTCGTACGACTAAGAAATACCCAGTTCTAGCTCCGAAGCTTCGAGCTCTGCCCCATTGAAGACAGCTACATAAGTCCTAATGGCAACGATGACGTGACGAAGCGTGATATTTAATATAATATAGTAATCAATCAAATCAAAATATAAAAAGTCAAACATTTTTGCGCAGTCAGTTAAAAGGGCCCGGCATTGATCTCCAACATTTTCTACACTTTTTACATCACTTCGGAACGCACTCGTAACTTGCGTCGTAAATAAATATACCGTCCAAAAATCTGGCTTTATTGAATTTCGATAGGGTTTATTATACCGCTGCTGTAACAAGAACTTACTTTTAAAGCTCCTTTAGGTTTTATGTAGCCTTAAGAAAGAAATACATTGTTTACCATGATGTGGTAGCTTGTAACTTTGTCATAGTTTTAAGGATAATAACTCTATTATCTCTACGTCCATCCGGCTCAAATCCTTATTCCTTTCTCAAAATTATTCCTTATTTAAAAATTTTGAGCTTTTGCAAACCACCTGTGCATCAATATTTGGAAGGCATACAACAGTTATTATGCTCTATAAGTCTTGAAGTTTAAAAAGATAATATACCAACCCCTCCTTGCACTAAAAATCATACAACTTTGCTATATCATTATACTAGCTTTTGCGAGCGGCTTCGCTCGTATATTTTGCCAACAAATTTAGGCATGATCATGTGAATGCAAAATTTCAATACGTTCGGTTCAGTAGTTATGGAAGCGGAACAAACAAAAATCTCACATTCGCATTTATAATATTAGTCTCAAGCTAGTAGGAAAGTAATCAAAGGACTTCTCGAATATTTCAACTGAAAAGTCATTCAAAAATATTTTTTTTTATTAGTAATTACTTAAGATATTAACCCTCTGCTTGACACGCTTTTTCCATCTATGTGTCCTGAGTGACGCCACATCTCGCATGCGAGCACCTTAATCTCTCAATTAATAGTGTTGTGATTTACCTAGTTTAATTATTAACGTCAGTAGATCAATCGTTGAAAGCAATGGAATTATTTGTACCAATCCTAACAAATATTTTAAATGTGAACGAGAGTATGTTTGGTACCCTTTCACTCCTACACTATGCAACCGGTGTCTGCATGTTACTTTGCGTATACGTTTAGTCCTTACAGTCCTGAAAAAGTTGTGCTGTACTAAAAGTTAAAATAAACTTACATTTATTTCCCTACTTTACTTATCTATTTTTTTAACTGTAAATGTTTATAGGTATAAGGTACCTAGTTTTATAACATGACTTTGTCGTTGCCACATCAAAAACTCTTATTTATTTTATTAAAAATAGGGACAAAATATAATAGATGATAACACAGTTCACTATTTAATAAGAATAAGTTAATAGACATTATTTTGACTGATTATACCGGTAACGCAATGGTATTGGTCGATTGATAAATATTAATGAATAGTGGGGTTATAAAAGGGTAGCAATAAGTTGAGAACAGGGACTTGAGTGCGAATAGTGGTACGAACAACTTGGCAGTTACTGTTAGTTAGTGATTTTCATATTTTATATCAGTGGTTGTGAGACTGTTTCTTACAACTTTATAATTCCCCTCAACTAAATACGTTTTCCTCTTTATTTCTATCTTACACCAAAGCTACCCGTTATTTTTTATATTTTATCGATTTTATCCATCCAAAGGTTGCCTGTGAGAGATCGCTCTTAGCGATAAGGCCGCCCATTGTATCTCAATCAATATCCACTTTGTGTATTTATGTGTGTGCTGTGTGCAGTATGCTGTCGGTGTACAATAAGATTATTTTTTTCTATTCTACTTTTCCTGAGGATATAAAAATAATTTAAACGCGAGCCAAGTCATGGGCCAAATCTAGAAGAGAAAGAACTAAAATATACAAAAAAAAATATATAAATTGTGTACTTTTAAAATCAAGCAATTTTTTTAAACATAAGACTTAAGTCATTGACAACACATAGTCATGATTGTCAACACCAACTACAATCGAAGACAAACAACAGTTTGGGATTTGGGATTGGGATGTTGACACTAATCATGAATTTTATTACATTGTAATTAAATGTTTTTTTTTTTAATAAACTTTGTTAAAAATAGGCTTAAATGGTTATCACTTGCAAACACCAACTAGATCCATTACGTCATTAACCGATAAACAAGCTGACACCTACTGACAGGTATTATAATATTAGTTACATATATGTATAGGTACTTAATGAAGCACTGTCAGTTTATCGGTGAGTAACGTGAACAACTCATTTGGTAATTTAACTTTTTCGATTTTTTCTTTTCAGTTAAGATTTTTTTTAAAGAATATTTTTTTTTGCGTTACAGTAAGGCCTAGATATATAATAAAAGCGACTCTAAAAATTTGTCAACATCTGTATTACCAGGAATTACTTACAAGCTCTTACCTTTATATTACCCACCTTAAATGCAAATTTACATATTTTTCTAGTCTATAAATTCGCAGCGAAAAAATATCCTGATATACTGTGCAGAAATATACATTCAACCGTTTTCGGTCAAAGTAATCCTATTATACTCTCTCCTGAAATTCATTGTATCAAAAGCCTGTATTTTATATAACTAAACTGAACAGGAAAAACTTCTAAATATATAAAATCAACTTATGACACACAACACAAAGCTTACAATCCATTCGCCGTAAAAAGTTTAGCCATCTTTGACCCTCGATCACACATTCAGAAACACTTAAGCAACTCCTGACGCCCATCAAATATTTTGTATTTTTTTCAAGAAAGCCCACCTTAAGAGGATTACTGAGGGGTTTAAAGAGCCGGGGGGGTTTGAAGAAATTCGCAGCAGCCGTAATTTATCTTAGTAATGGCTCCAAGGCCTGCACCGCCCCTTTTGGATCCCCCGCATTGAGGCATAGCCTTGAATTTAAAACAAGCGGCCATTTCTTTGGTGGAACCTTAATTTGGTGAAACAACAGTGATTTAGTGCTAAGTGATTATACTGTGGTGTTTGATAGAGCTATTTTTATTTTTATTCAGTATTGCGGAGTTGTCTTGTTTGTAGACTGTAGATCAACTGTATTTAAAAGAAGAACAATAGGTTAATTCGGTGTTTTTCAAGATTTAAGCTTGTTTAACGATGAAATGTAGCCTGCGGCTTGGCCAGAATTATCTTAACTCCAAAATGTTTATTTCTAAGACAGGATTTTTAGATGCCTTGCAACACGGCATGAAGATCGTCCTTTCAGTTATTGAGTTGGAGTGTTCATATATTGTCACCAGACTGTTCTGGTATCTCTAATTAAGATTACTACAATTTATTTGGCTTAGCTCTTGTAAAAAATGAACATGTTGCACTTACTACTACTTATCTGATTTATTTTATTGATAGATTTTCTAATTAAATTTCTTTAATTTCAGGAGGCCATCTTAAAATAAAATACTTAATAAATTCAAATCCATCCTATCAAATGCACATTCTGCTCAAATTGTAGCCTAGCCACCTGAATGGAGCTCCAAACTACAGATCAAAGCGGTTAGCCAATTACAGACACTAAAGTAGTAGAACTACTTCCTGATAAAGAAAAATATACTGATAGCTGACGTAGGTACCTTATTTGATTTTCGATACCAACCAAGTGTTAAGACGTATATTTATTGTGTTAACTTGTAGAAGATAGAAATATTTTTTTTTATATCTGTTACCTATATATTTTTAATCCAAAATCTTTACTGTTAATATATCATATGTTTTTGAGGTCTTATTTTGGTTTATATAATTTAAACTTAATTAAAACAATTGACAAACACACGGAGCAATGCCTTTCGAACATTACCATTAAAATGTAGCCGTCATATAATATTCTTTAATATATATCTATAATGTATAGGCATAACCTACTCGTCTCCACATAAGTTACGTAATATTGGCCTTGTAAATCCGGAAACAAGAAACACCATTATAGTTTCACCTATCCATAAACTAACTGGCTGCAAATTGCTTACTCTCACTGATCGTTTATCGTTCACTAAGTGCAACTGGTCATGAACGCCTCGTGTTATTTTCTTGTTAAATGTGAGGCAATAAGCTTCTACCACCCTTTCTTCTAAGTCGTTAAGTTTAGCTGGGAATTTAACGACTTGCGTGGGAACCAAGACAGGTGTCGGCTTCTTATATTTAATTTCCTTACTGCGGATCAACCGGAAGGAAGCTATTATTAACCCAAGGTATATTTAAAAGCAAGAGTCCCATTTAGCTGTTTGAGCAACTTGAATACGCATTGAAGTGGCTTTCATTTATAAACAAATAATCTATACACGAATTTGGATACAAAATTTTAACTCTAGTCTAGTTACTATAGTTTGAAGTTAAGTAATTCAGTAAATATATAAGAGACTCGTGGTTAATCTGCAGGACGTGATAAAAATAGAATAAAAATAATTTGTTTCGAACAAAACATGTCCTTGAAATCCACCATAAACTTAGCACACGACAAAGTTGACATTTTCCATTTCCATTTGAACTTAGAGCGCCTATTTCATTTTGAAATATTATTCAACTGCAAATGCACGTTATATTCACATACATGTTACATACCTTCCGGTATAACGTTCGAGGCTTTTATTCCAATTATACCTCGGCTTTTACATATTTCTTAATAAACACCCAGACTCAAACATCCCAATTAGAATATAATATCGAAATTAATCAATCAGCCTATCATAGTCCACTGCTGGACATAGGCCTCCCCCAATGTGCGCCACAGCACCCGGTCCTCTGCCTTCCGCATCCAGTCCATCCCAGCTTCCTTCTTCATCTCTGGCTGGCTGGAGGGCGTCCTACCATCCTTTCTGTCTCTACTCTAGGACTCATCTGCGATCATCTTCGATCAGTGCGTCCTACCTGTTAAGGTAGGACGCACTGACCGAACACTTTCGTTTTAAGGTGTTGAGGCAATGTCGTAATCTCATAACATTTTTTCTTTTCTTCAAAATAATTACAAGTACCTAACATTAGCTACACGTAAGACTTAAACCATAACGGTTTTTGTGTGAGTAGTGTATTATATCTTATAGATCGGTTACATACAAAATCTTAAATTAAAATTAGTTAAAAATACAAAATCTTATTTCTAGTTCATATTTGTTGGTACACGCGTGCACGCGCAGGTATACACGCACACACGGACCACATATCACACACATATTATAATACACACTTTAGTAATATATATATACATACATATACATCTTATATATATACACATACAATTACCTATACGTACACACACCCACACACATTATAAATGCATAATGCATTTAAATAAACTAATTTAACCAAAAATATACGTAAGTATGCATGTGTGTACGCACACATACAAACACGCATGTACAGAATATTATGACTACAGACATTCCAAGGTTGTGTATTCAGGGTTTTTTTTGAGATTTTTTTCTATTACAATTTTAAGTTTATTTGAGAAGTCAGCATTAGAGACAAATTCATTAACAATGTGATTTGGTAGGCTATTTAATATCAAGGGTAGGTAAGCAAAATTCCCCATTTACGTACTCATACTAGTTGCAGGTAAAATTACTTTGTTCAATGAGTGCAGCTCCATTACAGACTACATATGCACATGCACCTTGTCTCTGCTAAGCACTCGCTCATTTTTCGCTATCTGAATGAGATTTGTTTAAATTGTTCAGCACAGGCAATGACAATATTTAGTTTTGTGAATAAACATTATCTAAATCGGTTTTATAGTCGATTTTCCATAAACTATTTAAAGATGTGCTCATGTCTTAACAAGTTTAAATTAAAAATTGAATATATCCCCGACTCAAATAAAAACCCCAGGGAAATTAAAAAATATCGATCTTTTGTCAATAACCTAATTATTGAGACTAATCCAATGAGCTCAAACATGATACCGCTGCTATAAGTTGGTGAGGAGTTGGGCATCCTGCTGAATCCAGATGCATCAAGTGGTTACGTATCAGGGAAAGGTTACCATGTTATTGCAATATCATTGAAAACACAAGATACTACATTTCAAATCGATCAGACTAGTAGAAGTTACTCCCTAGCTAGTCTCTTCAAGAACTAGAAAAGAGCTGATGATCTTCAAACGGCTGGACAGATTTTCTTGAATTATAGCTAAGAACACTCTCGATCAAAACAATTTTCTTACAAAAAACTAAATCAGAATCAGTTCATCCATTTAGGAGCTATGACGCCACAGACATATACATAGATACACACTTAAACTTATAAAATCTGTCTTTTTTGCGACAGGGATAAATAAAACAATAACTAAACTTAGTAACATATTATTATGTATATGTAGGTATGTAGGGTCCACTGGAGATCACTTAGACAGTATACGTGAAAGTTATAGATCAAGATTATCAGATTATCATTTTTTTTTTCTCTCGCAATATTTTTTTGATATTGTGTACTATTTATAACAAAAACAGCACTCAGAATTTAAGGTAAGTGACCAATAATTTTATATAAGTTTAGCAACTGGTACCTCAAAATTGGCCGCCTTCGCGCCGGCCCTAGCTCTCAGAGCCTCTACTAATAATACTCAATACGGCACATTTGGTTGGTCAGAAAATAAGCAAGGTTTATCGGCTCTGGGTTCTTACTCCATGTGTACATCACATGTCAGTTTACAGTAAAGCTGAACAGGCCAAGCTGAATGACTTTTTTTTTATGGTGTAGAGGGCAAACGAGCAGACTGGTCACCTGATGGTAAATGACTACCGCCGCACCTGTAATTCGAGTCACAATTGCGTTGCCACTCTGTAAGGTGGGAATGAGAGACGAAATACAATGCAACATTGCTTCACTGCCGGTTTTCTGTGAGGCCGTGGTATCGAGCGGAGTCGAGCCGGCCCATACGTGCCGAAGCATGGCTCTCCCACGTATAAAGACTACTACCTAGTAATCATTAAACCACCTATTTATTATTAGGATCTGTTTTATTAAAAATACACGAAAAACCTACAGGCCCTTTGGATTTAGTTAAAACATTCCGTTGCTTGCTACTTTAATCTTCACCAACAAATTAATTTGCACAAAATACACAAAATCTACGTAAAGGGTATCCTAAATAAATCCAAGAATTAGGAAAAACAAGAGTAAGTAATTAGACGAGTGGCTGGAGTGAGTTGTGCCTAAATCATATCGATACGAGACAACGCGCCAGTAAGCTCTCACAACACCCTCTGGATGGTACAAGGGACAAGTGATAAGAGGCCGTCATTGAATAAGACATAAAATGAATACCGGCTCTCGTATTTTACGTATACAAGTTGCATTCGGTACTTTATAGTTAGACGTATTTGTTATCAAAACTCACAGGCATATGCGGTGCTTGTAATTACTACTCAAGCCTGAATACTTAGCTACACCAGGTAGGTAGGTCAAACGGTATCGAACCATTCTGTTACTAGGTATGTTTTTTTGTTTAATCTATACCAATAAATAAAATTGAAGTGTCTGTTTGTAATGTCAAAATAATAGTTTTTTTTTAAGCTCATATAGTTATTTGCACGATACCTATGCCTAAAAATCAGTTTTTAAAACTTCTGTCTGTCTGTCTGTATCTCGGTCTGTCTGTTTGTTACGCTAATCTCGGGAACGCTGGGACCGATTTCCACGGGCCTTCCACTGGCACATAGCTGGTGTTATAAGGAGTAACTTAAGCAAATTTTATTTTGGAAAAAGGATTAGGGTTCAGCGCAAAATATATAAATATGTGTAGTACACAAGAACGAAGCCGCGCGGGAACTGCTAGTATACCATATAAACAATTTTTAAAAAATGTATATCTGTCTGTTTGTTCCGGTTAATCTCCGGAAAGGGTGAACCGATTTCCACGGGAATTTCACTGATAGATAGCCGGTGTTATAAGAAGTAACTTAGGTTACTTTTATTTTGAAAAAAGAATTAAGTTTCCGCCCAAAATATATAAATATGTGATATTGTCGAAAGTTTACGCGAATGTTACACATTGAAATAAAACTATTTTTAACGGATTCTATCGCGATTTATTTGGTGTTATTTTACTATTTACACTGATCCCGACGTTTCAGTTTCTTTTCAGCAGCCATGGTCACGGGTAGACTAAGATGGTGGTCGTCTCATGTATCAAAGTGCAAAGTTATCTCAAAGTACCCGAGGTTTGTTGATTGTTGGTGTTACTATTTACGCAGAATGAGCTCAAAGTGTCTTGAGGCCTTGCTGTGTTTTGTATTTTCTTGGGTTTGAGTAAGTGGATAACCGGATCCTAACCTGGTGGTACGTTCCAACCATCTTCTCTATTAAAATTAGAGTGTTTTTTAATTTCAATAGCCTCACGGAGCATCCTTGGCAGGAATCGGTCTTCTTTCGCGAGTACCTGTGGTCTAGCGAAACGCAGGTAATGGTTGATCCCTTGTTGCACATGTTCACACACAGCAGACTTCATCGAGCGTTGGTGTTTTATGTCAGCAATGTGTTCTTTGACGCGGGTGCCAATGCTTCTCTTAGTTTGACCAATGTACGAGAGCCCACAGTCACAGTCTATTTTATAGACCCCTGCATCTTGTAGAGGTACTTGGCACTTGACAGATGGTAAAAATTGACTTATCTCCGTTGGCGGCTTGTAGTATGTATTGATTGAAGCTCGCTTCAAGATGTAGCCAATCTTGTCAGTAACTCCTCGTACATACGGTAGAATGGCAGGCTGGCGCTCGACAGTGGTTGGCTTTTCTTGGGATCTGTGACGGAGGCGCGGTAGTGGGAGCTTGTTGTCTTGCAGTACGTGCTTGACATGTGCCAGCTCAGCGTCCAGGTGTTTTTTGTCACAGATCCCACGGGCTCTCTGAAACAAACAACTGGCCTGTTGCCCTAGTGGTTAGTGACCCTGACTGCTATGCTGTAGGTCGTGGGTTCGATTCCCACCAGAGTCTGGGTGTTCTTTGTGTCCGTTATTTGTATGTTTGTAAAGTTCCCCGCGACACAGGAGTAATTCCTAATGCGGGAGGTGTCTTTTAAAAAAGAAAAAAGACATCCCCACGGTAGCTAGCTGTTTTGGATGGTGGTGAGATTCACCGTTTAAGTACCTATCAGTCGGGATCAGTATAAATAGTAAAATAACACCAAATAAATATATAAATATGTATACGCGAGTGAAGCCGCGCGGGGAACAGCTAGTAGGTAAATATATAACAATCAATGAGGTTGTACCGCACCAGACTGTCTACTACGTATACGTGCGATCGTAAGATTCCGAATATATTTTGGGTCGGAGAACTGTTAGTGGGTTTTCTCAAATTGATGATGATCTCAAATGAGGGCGCATGCCGCCGGCTGTAACTTTGTTTTATTAATAAACCTCTGTCTATCAGTTCGTACCCATTTCTAATTTTACTGGAAATATTTCGAATCACTTTTATGATGTCAACGGCAAACCACAAGTCATTCTTTCTTTACAAATCCTATCAACCCGCTTGTAACTTAACTCGCCCACGAAGAGATGTCTCTTCATTTTACACCAAAAATAAAATCTTTATCCCAGGATTAGGCTCTGGGCGTGCGGCGGGGGGCGGGACTGCTATAATTTATCTCACTAATGGTTTTAAACCTGACATCTGCCCTTTTAAGAGCTTCGTAAACAACCACCACAGTTTATTTCTTGAGTAAAAATGCATTTTTCCTCCCCAATGTTTGTTTGGTCGCATTTAGAAAATTGGTTTTGTGAAAACTGTTCGGTTTAGGAATGTTGGAGAAGAGCTCGGTTTTGTTGTAATATTTTAAAAGTATTTTACTACGTGCTTTCCACATAAGAATGCTAAAACAATATCGTTCATAAAGTACACATGAGTAACGTTACGTGCTTGTGTATACAAGAATACAGTCAAGAACCTCAACTATATAGTTTATTATTTGTATTTAAATAAAAATACGTAACCTTCTTATTTAATAATAATAATAAAAAAATACTTCATTCCACAATAAAAATTACATGGTTACAATTATAAGTGCGCTTACATAGTGCGTAGATATATCGTGGAAATCTGATGCTCAAACTAGACAAAAGCCTGCCTTTCGGGTCACCAGGGTTCCTCTGCGCTTACTGTTTGCATTCAGTAACATCTAACATCAATGTGTTTGTGTGTGTGTGGGCTTGTGAATTTGTGTGTGCGTGCGTGTGTGTGTGTGTGTGTCTGATGTATATGGGAATAGTAAGGGTGATGGAATTCAGGCTACTATAGTACTTAATTTCTCTGTGCGGTTGTAATCTAGGGTCATAAGCCACTCATTGATTTTTTTATTGCAGGCGAGCTTGGTAAGGGGTAGACCTATAGATATAATGTAACATTACTATGGCGACTTCCACATATAAGAGAAACATATTCCAACATCATCAAGCAAAGACGAGCTTAAGTACGTAGTAACTACTAATCCTGTATCGCGCAATAAAGGTTCTGGCGGTGATACAACCTCCCAACATCAACCGTTGGGCCGCGGTCCTCCAGGCATGCTCACCTCGTTTGGCTGGAGGATCCTCCCTTTGTGTTGGAGTAAAAAAAATCTGATACTTGTCACAGTCATTAGTGTGGTCACACTTCAATTCTACACTCCCAGTTGTACACGTTGTCTTAAATTATGTATTTAAACAGTAATTAGCGCGATCACGAAATAGGTATTAAATAACTCTGAATTGCCTGACGTTTCGACCAGGAGGCCGTGATCACAGGCAGTCAGCCTGTATGTATAAATACATAATTATATAAAGGAATGCGAAAGTTTAAAAGTTAAACACGTTGCTTTTTTTTTATTGACAAAATAATTATAAGTACAAAACATTGGTTACATGCAAGCTACTCACTTAAACCATAACGGTTTTAGTGTGAGCAGTGTTCGCCATACATATTACGCAGGTATCCATATCTTATACGTACCCATAAGATATAGATACCCTTATATTACATACAGAATCTTAAATTAAAATTAGTTGAAAATACAAAATCCTATTTCTAGTTAATATTTGTTGGTACACGCGTGCACGCGCAGGCATACACGCACATGCCGATCGCATATCACCTATTATAATACACACATATAGTTTATTAATATATACATATATACATACATATACACATACATACATATGTACACACATACACACCTTATATAGTCATACACATACAATTACCTATAACTGCATTATGCATATGCATAATGCAGTTACAGGCAACTGTATGTTTATGCATGCATTGGTGCATATGCATCCCGCATATATAATGCGTGTATACACACACCCACACATTACACATGCATAACGCACACAAATAAATTAATTTAACCAAACATATATGTAAGTATGTGTGTGTGTACGTACACATACAAACACGGATGTACAGAATATTAAGACTACAGACATTCCAAAGTCCACGAAACACATTGAAATCTTTATAAAATAAAACCAATCATTCTAAATTAGTTTTCTATTAAGTGTAGGGTCTCTAGATCTTAAACTAGCTAGAAGCAGTCGCTTTGGGAGACTTATAATGATTATAAGTCTCCTTAGGCGGTAAGATCATAATCTTACCAAAGTATAAGTCGTACAGCATAAGGATACACAGTCTCTAGTAAGCATAATTAGTTATGGGATAATTAATCTAATAACTAAAGGCATTTCTTATCCAATCCCTAAATTAGATATTTTGTAAATTATATATCATTTATATTATGTATGATACAAGTCAGTCCAAGTTCAGTTCTATATCTGTTGTACTAAAGATATTCGTACCTTCTTCACCATGCTGAATTACCATAGAAATATTCCTAACCCCATAAAAATAAAGTACCCCATTAAAACCGAACAATTCAGACATAATCGACGTCTGTAGTTAGCTAAAAACCGACTTAACGACACTCGCACACATACCGTTAGAAAACCGGTCCGGTTTAATAGGTTAACTATTATAATTTCAATATATTTTCAAAGATAAAAGAAAAAAGTTTATGTCACATTATGTATTTGACTATATTGTTAGACGAGGGACAAACCAATTTTGAAAAACCGAATAGAAGAAACATTCTTAGCAGTATGTGGTTGGTTGGAAAATTTAGTATAAATTGTTAGTAAATGAAAAAAAAATGGACAGAACCAGGTGAAATTCCCGGAAGAGGGGTCGTTTTGAGGGGTCAATAATGATGTTTACGATTTTTAACAACATGTTCATCACTGTTTAACTGGTAATTGATTCCATTATATTAAGTTAGAAAACGAACTACAAAATTTCATGTAATAAAACAATTATTACATGAAATTTACTCTTTTGCATTAATTTAAACCAGCATTTATTATTAAAAAAAAATGATCTTGAAAAAATAATTTGCTTGGTTATTCTCGTTTTAAACAAATTTTTTCATGCAATCAATTTTTTATTATTATTTCATCATTAAGTTGAGGCTTCAAAGAAAAAACTGATCACCAGTAAAGTTAAAAATTCGAAATTTTACTAACCAAATTTTTGGTTTGAAAAATCGGCATTATTTTCAATTGTAAGTCGTAAAAGACAGAAAATTTTACATTTTGCTTAAAAAAAAATACTGTTTGTTTAACACGTGAAAATCTATATTTTCAGTGATTTTCATTCAAATCGAATCATTTATGTTGTAAAAAAAAGTTAAAAACGTAAATATCGATTTTTTGCGTTGGAAATTTGTGGATACAAAAATGATTGATAGAGAGATATTTTAAGTATCTACAACTTTTACATTTAACTTTTTCCGATAGGAAGTTTGGTTTAGCCATTAACGTGAAAATCATTACTGACCCCTCAAAACGATCATTTGCCTCTCCCCCACCCCTCTTCCGGGACTTGCACCTGGTTCTCTTCATTTTTTCATTTCCTTATAATTTATACTAAATTTACCGACCAACCACATACTGCTAAGAATTTTTTTCTCTAAAATATGTTTGGCCGTCGACTATGTGTGCATACATAATTTATAAATTTAAACTAAGATTAATGCCAAAATATTTGTACCCAATTTCAAACCCTTTAGTTGGCGCACACATCAACAGCTTTTTCATCACTACCATCTCATTTACTCCTAGAGCCATGAGTGGTAAACCAATTTCTTTCAATGAGCATCGTCCACCACCTCTAGAATCAAGCTCTTGATCCAGCCATCTAAAGCGAATTGAGATATTGTTCGATGCTCTTGGGAACCAGTCCGTGGACTAGGATAGGTACTACTGTCGATGGTAACAGTTGAATCGACCGACACCAGCATGTCGACAACCTCATTACTCATGTCCGAATACTTCAGTCGTATATCTTCATAACTTTACGTTATAATTCGTAGTGATATAAGCTATTATAATAATAATAACTTGGCACATCTCACACACGGCCGTCTGATCCCAAACTAGGCAGAGCCTGTACTATGGTAACCAGAATGCTGATAAACATGTTTAAATATTATTTTCATGTTAAATAAACTAAAATGGAACTGGGCTGGTCACGTTTGCCGCATGTCACACGAACTGTGGGCAAAACTCAGTACCAAGTGGCGCCCACACAACGTTAAACGACGTCGCGGCAGGCCCAGAAAGAGATGGCGGGATAAACTGGATGCGTATTGGGAAGATTGGCGGTAGAAAGCTGTAAACCGTGAGGAGTGGAAGGAGGGTAGGGAGGCTTTTGCCCTGCAGCGGGATGACCATGGCTAATAATACCACCACTGGTACCATAAAGTTGCTGCAATAATGCCAGATATCTTGACGAAACTGGATTCTTCTTCTTATTTAGGTGTCTCCCCAATTAATGAAGTTTGGCCATCAGCTCTGCATATTTGGCCTTGTCTTCAGCAAGGTGAAAAACTTCAGCCGCACTCTTTATACCCGTCCATTCGCGAATATTTCGCATTGAGCCACGGATCGTAGTAAACATATGTACAATCCCCTTAAAGTTTAATAAATAGCTAAATAATCTGCAGGGACCGTGTAGCCGTGATAAGAAGCTCATTGCTGCGATAATCGCTCTGGTACCAACTCTTTATCTTTCTAACATAAACTTTTACTGTAATACCTTCGTCCTCAGGATTA
The DNA here is from genome assembly GCA_963859945.1 of Euplagia quadripunctaria. Classification (NCBI taxonomy): domain Eukaryota; kingdom Metazoa; phylum Arthropoda; class Insecta; order Lepidoptera; family Erebidae; genus Euplagia; species Euplagia quadripunctaria. The sequence goes on from OY982563.1 coordinate 989,633, forward strand.
TTTCAGTAGTTAGGCTGTTAGTAAATATTTGTACTTCGAAGGGTTGCGGATCTCGTCAGGAGTGAAGGATGCTTATTTAGTACAAGATGTGTAAGAGGCTGTTTGGTTTGTTATTTGGTTACGTCATCTTCATCTCGTTACAGTTAAGTATTATTGTTCTTTTCCAACGTCTTGATTAAATATAAATTGGTATCAAAACTTAAATTTTAAAGCAGCTAATCTTGATTCCCCTAATGGAAATTTCACATTTTCAACTAAATTTATTACGGAGCAAGTGAAAATTGTTAAAAAATCGTCTGGCAAAAAGAATAGAGGGGCAGTCAGTAGGGCTGTATGTTCCTCTCGGCTATTTTAGTTTTTAACAACTACTAACTTTTTAATGACCAAAATATAAAGAAAAGTAATGCTATGGTTACACAGTTAGTACTTCAACACGGTTTTATTACTTTACTTGTAACTAACCATGTAAACAAATCATCGAAACCCATTTTAACTTGCTTCTAATTGTCATATCGAAATGAAACTTTGTATGTATACGTAGATTAGATGACAATACTATAATTTGGTATCTTGGAGCTGATTTGATGATGGAGCCAGGAGGTGGATAGAGGATCTCTTCAGTGGCTATTAGTAAACCCCTCGAGTTTGGGCTCATAATATGACTCGTTTAGATGACGAGTCCAACAAATTGCGCTTGACAACAAATGTCTGATGTCGATGAACTTTTAATTTCGGTTCGCCATTGAAGCCGTTTTTTTTAAATTTTTTAAATAATAATTTATCATAAACTTGTGGAGGTCTGATGGCAGCCGCTTAACGTAAAATATCAAAGTTCGGCCGTAACGTAGTTAGACTGAAAGCCGACCGCAACTTAGTTCGAAAAAGGAGGAATTTATCATAAACTTAATAGTATAAAATATTTTACATGGCTACACCAAGAAGTGAATATTATTTAGGTAAAAGTTTCTAACAATACGCTACATGTTACATGGCCAACTGTAAGTTACAAATAAACATAACTTAAACTACGGGTTCTAGAGTTCAGACAATCATACTAAAAACCCAGACTATTATAAATAGACGTATCCATACATACAATTTTTTATACTACGTCAGTGGCAAACAAGCATTCGGTCCGTCCTGATGGTAAGCGGTCACCTGAGCCTATGGACACTTGCAATTCCAGAAGACTCGCATGCACGTTGCCGACCCTTTAAAAACCTATACACTCCTTTCTTGAAGAACCCCACACTCTCACGTCTCTCGGAAAAACCTCGGCAGGAAGTTCATTCCATAGCCGGAGCGTTCCCGGGAGGAAATGTGTGAGGTTGAATGCCCTGCCGGCGGCGAGCGGTGAGGTGGTAGAATGTGGCCGTGGTCATCATGTCAAACAGTTCCTCAGAACACAACCCGTTATTCAAGCGGTAGAACACACAAGGAGCCAAAGTCTCCCCTTAGGCTTAAGGGTTTAATACCGCTTATGAGTTTGGGACCGTTGTTGATTCTCACAGCATGTCTTGGACCCAGTCAAGAAGCCCAACGTGACATCCAGGCCCCTACCCAGAGATGACAGCAGTATATGGGGACGAACTTGTGACTTGTATACTATTAGTCTTTGACCAGGGGTGAAGTATCGCTTCGCTTTATTAAGCACTCCAAGCTTTTTGGATGCCAGCTTGGCCTTGCCTTCCAAGTGATTACGAAACCGAACGTCGCCAAAAATGTCCACACCAGAAATCCCAATACTCTCTGCGATGGTGAGGCATGTGTCTTGGAACTTTGGAGTCACAGTGAATGGGGTACGCATAAATACGCATACTTTTGGTGGTACGGTTTGGTGGGGTTGAACCCGACCAGATTTTTCTGACCCCACTCAGAGACCCTGACTATAGTGCTCTCGATCTTGAACACATTTGTATTGAGATTCGCATTGAGAAGGACTGTAACCAGTGACTCCTGAGATAGCAGTCGAATGCTGAACCGCCTCGTGTTTATATTATATACGTTGCGGGTTCTGAAAAAATATATTTTCTTTCTTTCTCGTAACAGAGGTCGTCAAATATGAGTGTATTCAATACAAATTAAACCGCCCCGAAACAGCCTAATAAATAGATAGGCCAAGCTACACAGTGAAAAGGACGGAACAAAAAACACCTAATCTATTCTATCAACACGCTATATAATCTGCTTAAAACGCAAACAGCAACGCTAATCACACGAACAACTTAGGTTTTTTACCAACAAACACCAATTATAATCGTACTAAGACCCGTTGCACACAGAGAAAAACGAATATTTAACTAGGTTTTTTTTTCTCTTGAAATATAACGCGTAGGTGGCTTGGCTGCAAAAAATATAAAAATCGCTCGGACGGTCCGCGCGTTATAAATGGCCGGTAATTAGGGCGCACAACGGCACCGTGCCTGGGGCACACTACGCCACGGATATTCCCTCGTTAATGACTTTTTATGATGACCTCTCGTGCTAACGTTTTCCATAGAGGTTAGGCTTCGACGCCAACCCCAAGTCAAATTAATTTTGATACTTACTTTCGTTTTTATTTTGCTAAAGAGATAATTGTGGTAGGTAATTGGTAAACATTACTGAAATGGTTAATTTACTTTAATGTTATATATATTAAGAAAAGTTATGTTTTATGAATATGCTCAAGAATGTAAGATTTGTTCTTGATTAAGAACAGGAAAGTATGATCTTTTGTGTAATCTCTTAAGATACATATTGATTTTTGTAACTTATATCAGTTTAATTCTTATAAAACACAAAAGAAATCCATAGGTTAGGATATATATATGTGTACCCTTAAAATACTCACGTCATGAAGACAATTCCTCCGCCTTTGTTTAGTCTGTGTTCCTATGTTTAGAATTTCGTTTAATATTAACTTACATTACCATAGAATAGTATCATGGTTCCTACGTTTTGGAACATTATTAAATTTACATATAACATAAAAGACTAAAAAGGAAGAGAATATAATAGAAAAATAGAATACAATAGAAAATACTACTACTACTTTGACTGGCCTCTTGGTCTAGTGGTTATTGATCCTGACTGGTAACAAGAGGTCGGGGATTCGATTCCCATCCAGAACAAATAATTGTGTGATGACTTGATCAGCACGATCGATTTGTTCTGTGTCTGGGTATAATTCATCCATACTCCATACATACAAATTAATAAAATTGAAGTATCTGTTTGTAATGTCAAAATAATAGGTTTTTTTTTTAAGTTTATACAGTTATTTGCACGATGCCTATGAGTAAAAATTAGTTTTTAAAATTTTTGTCTGTCTGTTTGTTTCGGCTAATCTCCAGAACGGGTGGACCGATTTCCACGGGACTTTCACAGATAGCTGGTGTTATAAGGGGTAACTTAGGCTACTTTTATTGTGGCAAAAGAATTAAGGATTTGCGCAAAACAAATAAGTACACGCGAGTGAAGCCGCGCGGGAACTGCTTAAGTATTTTTATCAACAATCTAGTTACCACCGAACAGGCTCTACCTAGTTTAGGATCAGACCGCCGTGTATCTCAAATAAAAATTAACTAAACTTAATGATATTAATCTAAAATAAAATAAAAAATAAAGCTTACAATTATTTTCTAAGTCTGTGTGTATGTAAAAACATGTGTCTCTGTGTGAAATTTTAAGAGTATATGGGAATATCTTGTCTTATTGATCAGTTACAAATAAAATAAATCGGGTAAGCTTCTAGGAATAAATAAAAGCATCGTCTACATCACACAACTTGACATGGACATTTCAAAGAAAAACTATTTCCGTTGCACTTCATCTGTATCGAATGTGAAATAAATCATAACCTTTATCAGTTCAAAAGGAATTCGTCGTTACGTACGAAAACATATTTGAAAAATATACGATAAATTTTTCATATTATATTCTCTGTTCCAAAAAACTAACGTATCACAATTTGCATTACATAGAAAATAAGCTATTAAATAAGAAGTGTAGGTAGAAGCAACAACAGAACAAAATATCCGAGCAAACTTTCGCTAAAATATTCATGTGTCTACGTCGGCTGGGTGTGCCCCAGGGTTTTATTTTACACTTTTTCCTAGCCTCCTTGTTATATGGTTATAACGTAGCGACTAGGCAACGACTTTTTGCGGATATTATCCTTTTAGCACCGTGTATTATAAACGTTTCGGGGGAAAAAGCTCCGTTTTCTGTAGCTCTTTACATCGCCATTGCTTTTTGTGAGTAACCGCTAGAATACTTACCTGTCGAGTTTATAATAATGATGGTTGAATGTGGAGGCCAATGTGCCTAAGTACCCCGGTCTTTCACAGTTATAACTCCATTATATTGTACCTTGAACATAGTTTTTGCCCTTTCTAGCTTCTTTAACAGTTTTCCATTGAAAATATTTAGAAAATATTTTAAATAAAATTTAGTAAAGGTTTTGATTTACCTACAAAATGTTTAACATTGGTTAAATCTAAGGCTTCGACGGCCGTATCTTTTGATTACGTTGACTTAGAAGCTCTATTTTTTTTTCAGCTTCTAGGGACCGCAGACATTTGATGATAATTTCAACTTGATGCCTTCATGGGTGCCTTGCGAGGAAAAGGGTGTTGACAGACAGACAGACAGACCTTTGTCTGTCACAGACGGGCAACAAAGTGATCCTATAAGGGTTATTTTTTTCCTTTAGAAGAACAGAACCCTATAAATAGAAAATAAAAACAGTTGGGTAAACCTACAAGCAGCTTAATATTATGGCTCATAAAATTTTACATTAAAATAAAGTATAGTTTAAAAGCAATTTTATTTTTTTTAATTTCTGTAGATACATAATGAAGTTTAGAAAATTGTGAGTACAATTTTACCTGAATTTTAAATATTAATTCCTTGCGTATTTTATATTGCTATACATATCAAATAAACAAACCTTCTATTTAGTATCTTATGCATTAAAATATAGAGAAACATATTATGTACATTTTTGGGTTATTACACCTCAATATAAGACACTCGTAATGCAGCACTGAACTCATTTCATGAATATTGCAAGCGCAGGACGAAATCTAAAGCCAAATGTGGTCTGAAAATTTAAAGCAAAATGATCGTGGTACATTTTAGAATTATTCATAACCCCACTGCAGAGGTGGAAATAAGCAAAAACTAACAAAGATGGGAGAAATATGAGAGCTATTAAAACAGTAAATGTTGCATTGCAAAAAGTGTTCGCGACGGGTTATGCTGTTTCGCTTTGCATTATGTGTGAAATGTTTTGGTGTTAGAATACGCAGGTGAATTTAGTGACGTAGGAGAAAGGTATGAGAGGGTATTGGGTGGATACAAAGGAGTTGATGACCACTATTTATAAACTTAATGATAGTACATTAACTTTAAACGTTCTGGTGATATACACTGGTTGTGAGATAAATGTGAATCATTCATTAAAGGAAAAGACTAGTGTATAAAAGATAAATACGCTAGTTTACAGGTACATTTATTTGACGTCAGATGTACCGTGTTTAAACCATAAACTTAGTATACTAGCGTAAGTTTAAACAGGTCAATTTTGAATTATGAAATATGTATCACTTTCAGCGAAGAGCTGGAGATGAAGTCATATTACTTGTTCTTTTAACCCCCGACGCAAAAAGAGGGGTGTTATAAGTTTGACGTCGATGTCTGTGTGTGTTTGTCTGTGGCATCGTAGCTCTAAAACGGATGGACCGATTTCGATGCGGTTTTTTTTTCATATGAAAGCCAGTTATCTGCGGTGGTTCTTAGCTATGTTTGATTAATATCGGTCCAGCAGTGTAATATTATCGCCTCTTTTCCAAAATGATGTAAGGCATTTTGAAATCGCTGAAGGGATTTTCGAGTCGGGGGTGTTTTAAATTTTAAATTTATGATTATTAGGTCAAACTTGTAAGTTAGGTAAATAGTTTATCCGTAGTCTTTAGTACACTTGTAATGCAGCATATTTTAAATATCGTGTACGGACAAAGTATTTACCATTTTTTCTACGATATACATCTAAATTTAAGACTGAAAGTAACATTGATTTATATCCAAGATTAAATTTTGTATAATTTACCTTGATAGCAAAAAAATGCGTATTGGAAATATTGGTTCTTGAATCGTAAATTTGCCTCAAAATGATAGATGTTCATCCGTCAATTAGTTTATAATTTTAAATACGACTCTTGTAGGAGACTTATGTATCATCTGCACGTTTGGTTTATGTGCTTCTAGCTATGGTTGTACGAGATATGGTTGCCTGCCAAGGGCGGGTGCTCAGATTCACTTCAACAGTTTTTATTTTGCTGGCAGATTATTATAAACAAGCCAGTCCTGAAGACAAAAAACATCAGCCGTGTCATTTATACTTCCCCCAACCTATGAAACTTGACACAATTACTTATTGTCATTTATACATAATATTCTATGATGCAAGAAATATGAGTGGTCAATCGGCAATAGTACTTACTGAAGCATAATCAAGCTTTGTGATATAAATATTACTGGTATGTGAGAAGGTCTACTGAATTCGTATTCAATGTTTTATTTGTATAATAAATATAAGACTTGAATGAAAAGATAAAACGACCAGAAGTCTTATAGCTTTGACATCAACTTTGGGGGTTGATTGGCAGCTCGTCGGAAGATATAAAATGTATAAAATATTCGCCCTAATAAATATTTAATTCCAGACACCAGAGGTTATATTTATCTCCTGTAATATACACCACTTTCCCGAGTAAAATTATTGGGAAGTTATTGATAAATTAAAGTTGTTAGTGACAGGTATGCGATGCTGCCCTGCTCGAGCTGCTCTCCTTCCATTTCCTACTTAAATACCTTCCTTGTCAATATGTTGCCAATTTTCCCATCAGGCGAGGCGGGCATCATTGGGTTAATTCCCAAAACGCCCGGTTGACGGCAATAGGCTTACCTACCTACCTAATAAAAAAAAAATGACTGTTGTAAGGCGATCGCCGCGCAGTCCTCTGCGCTTCCCCGTGATCGCCGTGAACATGTATTATGGCGCGCATCACGACACACTAATAAAATTATGTGTAATGTATATAATGTGGTAGTGTGTTTAATAAACATATTTTCTTTCTTTTCTTTCTTTCTTTCTTTCTTTCTTTCTTTTTTTCTTTCTATCCCCCTATTACGCGAGTGGGACCAAATATGGGTGTTTTAAACAGCTCTGCCTACCCCTTTGGAGATACGAGCGTGAGTATGTTTGACTCAGTGGTGGGCGTAACTAGTTACTTATGTAATCTAATTAATAATTGAATTACAAAATTTGTAATTATTAATCAAATTACTTTTTGCGGTGTGGATAGTGATGGACTGGTTTGATTGCATAGATGAGGCAATGGTTTAAGTCATCACCTTACCACTACGCTGCACCAAGTGATGTGGGTTCAAATCCCATACGCGACAAACATTTGTGTGACCCACAAATCTGGGTGTTCTTTTTGTCCGTTGTTTAAATGTTTGTAAAGCCCCCCGCGACATAGGAATATTCTTACAGCGGGTGTAGTCTTTTAAAAAAAAAATGTCATGCCCATGTCTGTTATATTACAAATTTTAATCACATATCAAAAGAATAGAGTAACTATATAATGTGGTATATGTTTATACGTATAAGATAAGTTAAATAAACGCTAAGTTTAAAAAATATTTACACTTTTAAATACCTAAAAGATTTAATCTTCCCATTTTAACTTGGGTCGTGTTTAGGCCTTCATGCGGTTACTCGTAAACAGAGGTAGAAAGATTTCTGTCTATATTAAATCCCGCAAAGCAAATGCTTCAGTAATGCACATTTACGAGCCAGCATGCATACAAACGGGCAACGTTGAAATTCTAAATATTTTCCGGGCAGTATGTATGCTAATCTGATAGAGGAAACGTATCAAAATGTTAAAACTGAATGTAACTGAATTCACACATATATTCGTGCAGGTATATCCATAAGCTACTCCAAAACTATTTTATATCCAAAGTTGTTGGTTGTAAAAAAATCATACACCGTAAAAAAGAACATTATTTCACAACTAAGATTCTGTATTTCTAGCTCGTGGCTAAATGGTAACCGAGTAGGTTAGCATATTACATGGTTAAGTAATACTAGCCATGTCTCAGTGCCTCGGAGAGTACGTTAACGGTCCCGGTTGTCTTACGAAAGTCTGTGGCATTCGTTACGGGTAGTTGGAGCCCTAAAAAGTCCGACAACCTGGTCTAACTACAGGACTTCGATATCGCCTAGTACTTGGAGGTCTGATGGCAGTCGCTTCACGTAAAACAATCGAATTACGTCCGTATCGTAGTTAGACTGAAAGCCAACCCTTAGTTGGGCAAAGGGGCGGAGGATGATGATTTCTGCAAAGAGGCTTATAAGCACTGTTGGGAGGTGCAGTGCTAACGGGAAACTAGAAACGCACAGTGCCTCAATTAAAAAAATGTTATTAAATACATATTTTTCATTAGAGGACCACTGCTTTCAGAACTTATTCTTCTATCGTTTGAATTTTATTAAGATACATTTAACGAATAAACTACACACAAACGTGGGACAATTCTGACTTGTCCAAAAATGACATTGAAGTGAATTGACAAATTGTAAACTAGCCAAATCATTATCACATTTTTGGATCAAACCCATACTCAAGGCCATGGAAGTAGGCAAGTTGCCCAGTTATAGCACTGGGCCACCCATGTATTCCATGTTGTTATTGGAAAATATTTAGACTTCTATTTCAATGTTCATTAACGCTACATTTAATTTGTAAAAATTCTTACTTAAAGGCACTAACCTAAATATCTTTTTTGTATGTCAACTGATCCGTCTAAAAATCAATACCTAATAATTAACAAAAAAACCTCCATTATCCCCACATTGACAAAAGCAGATCGGTTAAGGCCATGATTGGACAGGACGACATTTTTGTCGGATCAGCGCGCCGCCGGCCGGACAAATGTAGTGGAAAGATAAACCGAACGGCACACGACTGCCTTCAACGACCTCACTACGGTCTGGCTCGCATTATGTCGTGTCGACCGTACGCTATATATAAACCAACCCTTATCTAGCTATGGAAAGCTATGGTGTAAAAAGGGTTATATCGCTGTCAATAAATATTGGTTCTAAGCGAGTAAGTTAATTAAATTTTATATTGGGTCTGAATACCATGAAATATGGTTAACGAATACTGGTAATACAATGGCCATTTAGCTGGTATAAATAATTACGAAGGATCAGCTTCATGTTTGTTTTTCTAATATAACAGAGTTTATTTTTTAAATTAATAAAATAGTTGCCTTTATTGAAGATAAGCTTTTTAACAGTTTTTTTTACAGTTTTCATAAAATTCAGTATTAATTAAAATTAAATTTGTTTTTATTTTCAAGAGGCCGGCCATAGAAGAAAGCAGCCCTTTGCAATGTTACACTTTTCGCCGACCTCAATAAATATTGTGAAAAGGTTCAAGTTTGTTATTTTTTTTAACTGAAAAATTTAAAAAATATTTTTTTTTTAATAAAAACTAAATACTTAAATAGGTAGCAAAGTATGTCGTCACAAGTTATTATTTTATACACGTTTCTATAGAAGTTATGTAGTTGAATAAAAAGAAATTTATTTGATTTGGCTGTTAACGGTGGCTGTTGTTAGGGCTCAGTGTTTATTAAATCTTTTGACTTTTTAACGGAAACTTTAAACCAAAGTTTTGGTGTACCCAAAAGATTAGTGCTGCGGCCGCAGCTCAGCTCTAAAGCAACCGCAGCTTAATAACTATATGCGCCAGTTCCTGGTGTTTAAAAGCGTCGTCAAGGCACCTACATATTTTAATATTTAATAAATCTTCTAACCAGGTATTATCAGGTTATTTTTTAACGGTCTTATTTAGCTTGCCCCTGTTTGTTTTTTTTGGGTCAAATTTAGTTATTGAAATTTGACCCCCTTCTTGTTGACTGATTGATCTGGAATTCGGTACACACTTTTAGTTCTGATGATAATACAATTATGTGTACTTAGCATCATTGTAAATCCAAGATGGGCGCCTTCATAAAGTTTCAGATTACATATGGTTTTACAACACCCTCAAATGGAAGGACCAGTAGAATACACTATCATGAAAATAAACATATTATGTAACTAAATTGACTGGCCTGTCGGTCTAGTGGTTAGTGACCCTGACTGTTAAGCCAGAGGTCGTGGGTTCGATTCCCACCCAGAACAAATAATTGTCTGATGAGCACGATAATTTGTTCTGTGTCTGGGTGTAATTTATCTATAATATGTATCTAATTAGAAATATATAAGTATGTTTATCAGCAGTCTGGTTACCATAGTACAGGCTCTGCCTAGTTTGGGATTAGACGGCCGTGTGTGAGATGTGTGGAGTTATTACTATTAAAAAAAAAAATTAAAAATAAAATCGTGGGACGGGGGCGTACAGTAATCTAAGTATATATGTAATGTGTGTTACACCCCATGATTTTATTTCCGAATTAGTGTTTAGCTTTTAGTACAGTATCTTCATCATTACTGTAACTTAAAAACGCGCGTTTAACGCCCGTCATCTGATGGTAACCTACTAGTTCATTATAAACATAATGATCCGAATACACGTTATGGTCATGGGTTCGAGTGATCCCATGACCCTAACATGTAATCGGATTATTTACTTTATTTAAGTCCGATATAGAGATTGCAATCCAAAAAACCAGATCCGGAAATCCGGCGGATCCGGAAAAAAAAAGATTCCAACTTTTGGAAGGATCCCCGCGCATTGTTACTTGTGCAGTCACTACCGCACCCTGCACGTGCCCAAACTTACTCCACATTAGATTGCAAGTCCACAACTGACAAGACCAGAAGCTGCAAGGGTATTTTTAATCGCTGGCTATATTTTTGTAACTGTTTAAAAAGAGTCGATTGGCAAACGACGCAAGTAGCTTGATTTGATAACATTATTTGTTTGCTACAATTTAAAATCATTAAACCAAAAATAATTATTTGTTTATTATGTCATTTAAGTAATGTTATATTAAATAATTATTTAAGATAGAATAACATAATTATTGTGGTCTAATGTGATCATAATTGATTAATTTACAATTAAGTTACATTTGAATAATTTTTACTAACGTCATGCATGAACTCAGAAACAGAAAGACTGAACTTAGATTTAACACAAGAAAGAAAAAGTTGACTGTCTGTTTAAACGGTATTTTGTAACTCTCCTTAAACCTCTTTTATACAGTTTATATTGCTACCAACCAAAAAAAAATTATGATATACCTATTTCAATTCTGTCGGATCCAATCGGATTGGTAAGGTACTGGCCGGATCCGGCCAGATTGCATTCCCTAGTCCTATAACCTACTCAACTTTCTGATACAATAGGAATCACTCCACATTCTATTGCTATGTTCACATAAAGTTTTTTGGAACTGTCAGTGTAAAAATAAGGCAATATTAATTATTTAACATCTGATTACTCTGCACAGACAAATTGTTATTCCCTTAAATCATGGCCATCAAAGAATACGAAAGATCACGTGTAGGCCAGGCCTATGTCGATTAAAGAAAAACATTTGTCTAAACGAACCCTTCTTTTGTCGTACAGAAAAGACATTACAAACGTAATGGAATGTATCGTAATATATAGATAAACATCTAGCGATTTATGTCTATGGATAAAGTAGTATCATGATGGACCCAATATACCCGCTATCTACCACCGTATCTCTATAAATACATCCATTCATATTTCAAGTTAATCACGAGAAACGATGTCAACATACTGTGGAGTACCCTACAATTATTACAGGGGAGGTATCTCTTAAATTAATTACCGCAATGAAAGTAAAGTTCGGTACTAACTCGTCGGGCGATCAACCCCCCGTCGCGCTCCGACTTGAATATGTAAATGTATGACTAGGGGCCGACTCGACCGACCCCGGCCCAGCCACATGGCGCTGAATAGAAAAAAGATAAATTATCTGAGGAAGCTATGTAATAATTCAAAAGCATTTAATTTATTCCCTTTGAATTGTGTTATATGCATTGCTTAGTCACTTTTATTTTTAATAGTTATACAATTTCAATTAATTAAGAATTAAATTAAATGTTGCAAATGAAATATTAAATTTAATTAATGTACAACACATTTAATGAGTTTAATTGCATATTTACTGTGTTCGTTATTCGTTATTTTGTACCAATTACTCCAATTATATATAAAAAAGATGTTTTAATACAAAATATAGGAACTTTTGGTCCGGATTTTCTGTTATCATAGAACTTTACGATATTTGAGAACTAGTACAATATCTTTGCCCCTCCTAGTCATAAACTACTGCCAGGCTCTATAAATGTACACTTTAATTTCCAGTGTTAGCAAATATATTTGAACACGAAGTAAATCTGGAAGCCATTACTCACTATAAGCCTCACCTCGTGTTGTGAGCATGACTCGAGTATAAACATAAAAGATAAATTGTCTGTTCACAGAGACCCTCGTGGCCTTTTGCGGGTTAAGTAATAAATATGCAAAGTTTAGGAGCATTTCTAGACAAATCCGTACCTATAAGGGATGGGTGTTCAAGTCACAAATTTTGTGAACAGGTGTGTTTAATACGAATTTTAGGCGAAATATTGGTATTATCCACCTTTCGTACAGATAATAATGAGTCAAGGAGATTGTATTATGTTAGATTGAGATGGACGTTTCGCTACACTTTTTAAATCTCTTTTATTGTTAATAACTGAAAATTAATGTCAGTTTCAAACGTAAATTACAAAACTTTTTTCTTTGTAAATAACTGATATTAATGTAATGGAAATCAAATAAAATTGTCCATTAAAAATGACTATCTGTCGAAATGGATGCGCAAGTACTTTTAAGAAATTTGTTTGTAAGATAATATTTTTAATCTAAGCCCCGAGTTTGATTCTCATGGAGTGTAATTGAAAATACTTGAAAAGTTGTAAACTCGTGATGAGTTTTATTAATACGTGCTTGTATTAGAACAAGTACAATTAGATCTGAAGTGTTCATAATGTTTATTTGAGAAGATTCACTGTTACTTTTAATTGCTTGAAATTGACTTTGAGGAACTGTTTTCTGATGGTTTTATTACAATTTTATAGCTTCAGGGTTCATATCATTATTTGCATAAACATGTATTGTATTAAAAAGATGTTATAATTTTAAATGTTCGCTATATTCTACCTCATCGCAGCGTTAGGGAATAACATCTAGATATGTTTTTTACAATCACAGGGTTCATATCGATATCTTGAGACGCACGGAAGACAGATTCCAAACTAGCCTGTACTATCGCACTCATCACATAATTGTTAGTCCTGGGTGGGAATCGAACTCACGATCTCTGGCTCAGCTATCAGGATCACTAACCACTAGACCAACAGGCCGGTCTAAGGCTTTCGGACCATTTCGTCGGCGGTCGGTCACATCATGATGTGGTCTGGCCAGATCAATAAACAATCAGCGTTTGACGATATGAACAGGTAAACGCACGACTACTTCATGAACTTCGTCAAACATAAGCGAACATATCACGAAATAGTTACATTATCTACAGTTAGAGGCGTTGATATGGTTTTTTTTTCGTGGTGGTGGCCGACAATTATTCTGTTTCAAAAGCGAATAATAATATGCAAATAGAAGATTAAAGTGAATATTTAAGTACCTTCTTTCTTTATTTAGATGTTTTATTAAATCTTTTATTTTAGAGAGACCTTACATTAATGGTATGGCCAAACGTGGTTTGACCATAAACTTAATCTGTTTCTTAACTTAAGTGTTAATTATTTCCTTTTTTTCACATAATTGATACAAAGTACAAATTAAAGCCACTAAACCATTTAATATAAAAAAAACTGAAGCCGAAGTAAAATCGAGTGATGGCAGTCAAACGGCAGCCGCACAATAGCGGAAGTGATTATCCACCGGAAGTAGAGTGCAATGAGCTTCCGGTGTGCAACGTTTGATACCTGCGGGCTGGCAGCGCCCCCTGGCGGGGAAGCGGTCAATTAATATTTGAATATCGCTTTTGGATTTAATGGTTTCTCTTACTGATGCGGCCGCTTTGATCTGTGATGTGAGAAATTTGATTTGATAACTACAAACTTCAGCTTAACAACATTTCTGATTTTAGATTTATTTTTCTTTTATGATATTATATTATTATGAACAAAGCGTTGGCTGGTCTAGCGTCATGCTCGTTGGCGGGTGCTAGTGGAGTTCATCGACACTAACTGGTTTGATAAATTTATATTTTCTTCAAACCTTCAAGAAAAGAGCGTACTCCTATCTCAAAGGTCGGCAACGCACTTGTGACTCTTGAGTTGCAGGTGTCCATGGGCGACGGTAGTCACTTACCATCAGGTGACCCGTCTGCTCGTTTGCCCCCTATAATATAAAAAAAAAAAAAAAAATTAGGTTCGTAATTTTTTTTTATTGTTTATTTTTTTATGGTTTTCCTAGTGTTTAATATAATAATAATAATAATAATAATATTTATTGGTTCAAAAATACAAGTTTTACTTACATATCACTAATACTACTAACAATTATTGAAGAAAGTTCAATTTTACTCAATATAACACTGTGTTTGATATGTTAAACGTTGACAGCTGTACTAGTATTAACTGTATGACAGCTATCTGCGCCTTCCATACTTGGTACGATATTATGTACTTAGTTGAGATTTTCCACAAAGAAGTAGCAGAGGTAGTGATTGCCTTAGAACTTTAGGAATTAAGACAAAACCAAAAACATAAAAAAGGTAAATAGTAAATAAGTAAAGTAAGTGTGTGTATGCGTATGTGCGTGGGTGTATGTGTGTGTGTGTGTGCGCGTGCGTGCGTGTGTGTGTGTGTGTGTGTGTGTGTGTGTGTGTGTGTGTGTGTGTGTGTGTGTGTGTGTGTGTGTGCGCGTATGTGTGTGTTCGTGCTATTTCTTTACATTTATATTTTTCTTTTTAGTTGATTAATGCTTCTGTTTCTGTGTCTTATTATAATAATTAAAATAAATATTAAATATAATATCGCTTATTAGTAGGGAGAAACATTGTAATAGTACAAACAATACACAAAGTACATAGAATTTTACAAATAAAGTACAAAGTATATACAATTTTACGGGTTGTCATCTTTGAAGCCTTAGATTTGAAAATTTGTTGTGTAAACAGTTACGTGTATTCTTGAATAAACTGGAATTAGTTAGGCACTGGCTACTAACATTCTGGCTACAAAAAGAAATAAAAAAATAACATCATCGACACAGAATGCTATTCGCTTTGATGTCAGTAAATATAAAACTATTAACAATGTGAAAATGAAAATGAAAAATGTTTTATTTCAGTAACTTATTACACATTTATCAAAATTACTGAGGCCTCCTTTTAAGTATGGAAAAACTAGTGTCAGGGGGCCCCGCTCTTCTATAATTTTATTTTATTTTTATGCTTTTTCTTTGTTACAATTAATAAAATACCTACTATTTATGTGTACTAATATCTTTATACCCATAGAAAAATTTCGGGTCACGATGTTCGTTAGACCGATTTTAATAAAATTTGGCACACTGTGTGCAGTTTGGTCCAACTTGAGAGATAGGATAGTTTTTATCTCAATTTATAGACACAATTTTTTTTTATTGCAAATTACTTAACCACAGCAACGCGTGTCAGGGTGACTAGTAATTCTTATTAATTATTTTAGTAGGTATTATTACACCTCTCTGTTTACTAGATTATTATTATTCTGTCTCTCTTGCAGGTCGTCGGTGGGTACAAGCTGCTTCAAACCCGTCTTTTTTTATTTATTTATTTACCAGCAATACAAGCTTACAGTTCACACCAAGACGCTTATATGTTGCAAAGCTACAATATGATTTAATATTTGAATGTAATAATACAATAGCTTTATAAAGGATAATCGTAATAAAATTAAAATTATAATATGCTTAATAACCTTATGAATTTATATGATTAGTGATATTGTCGAAAGTTAACGCGATTGTTACACATTGAAATAAAACTATTTTTAAAGGATTCTACGGGTACTTTGAGATAACTTTGCACTTCGATACATGAGACGACCACCATCTTAGTCTACCCGTGACCATGGCTGCTGAAAAGTAACTGAAACGTCGGGATCAGTGTAAATAATAAAATAACACCAAATAAATCGCGATAGAATCCGTTAAAAATAGTTTTATTTCAATTATATGATTAGTGACACTAAAAATTAAAAATTACCAAAATTTACAACATTATGAATTAAAAATTGTTTAAATATAACTTAACATTAATACCAATTGCACTTGGTTTGTCAAAAAATATATCTGTACCTGGATTTTTATGCAAAAAATTATTAACTAATTGGACGGCTCTAAAAGTAGGACTACTACACACCAGAGAACGCCAAGTTGATGGGCAGGCAAGGAGCTGATGGTGTCTCCGTCCGGTCCAACGTAAATATCTATGGATAATGGATGCACTCCCGTACCGATGGACTTTCTACTTTGTTGTTTACTAGTATATGGATATGGAAGTTTAAAAAAGTAAAAAGTGTACCGTATGACATATCACATAAAAGAGCTTGTTATGAGGATAAATACTAATAAAATGAAAATAAATAAAAAATATACAAGAAAATAGGTAAAAATTGAGCATTCCTTCAACGGTACAAATTACAGGAAAGTCTATGGTCTTAAAATAACACTGATAATTACTTGATATTGTGCATATAGACTTACATCTGCATTGCACCGTACGGAACTCTTTTCACGCGAGTTCAACTCACACTTGCCTGGGTCTTTATTTAAAGCTGCGTTTTATTGCTTTTCGTTTATGATTTTTAAATCATTTATTAGACTGCTATCATATCCTCAAAGGCCTTGATACGTTCTAACCACCTCTTCTCTTGACATTGATGGGCCTCTTGGTCTGGTGGTAAGCGATCCTGACTGTGGTTTGTTTGCCCGATTTCTTCTCACAAGGCTTACCTACTTGAAAACGGGCTGTTTTATATCGAATTTGGCAGATAGGTACATGGCATTATTTATTTTTATGTATTATTTGTTTTACTTTCCACAAACCAATCTTTTTAATAATTTAAAATTTTTAGTTTAAAGAAAATTCGTTTTCAAACCCTTTTTAAACGATTTTATGAAATAATGATGTTTAACTTTGAATTTTGTGACCCAGAGGTCGTGGTTGCGATTCTCACCCAGAACAAATAATTTATTGTATGGTGAGCACGGTCATTTGTTCAGTGTGTGAGTGTAATTTACATTTATTTATAATATGTGTGCATTTTGTAATGTATGGTTTAAGACATGCCTAGTTTGAGATCAGAAAGCCGTGTTAAGGTCTCAGTATCTGCTCCGTGGTCTCAACTTATTATTGTTTTTAACCTGTACTTCAAGATATTAGGTGTATTACGTCAAAGAGTATTTCAACTCTTGATAATAAGTTTCCGTAGTGTAGCGGTTATCACGTGTGCTTCACACGCACAAGGCCCCCGGTTCGATCCCGGGCGGAAACAGAAATCCCTTTTTGCAATAAGTTTAGACGTTCTGATTAACATTGTGGGCTTACAGAACCAAAAATAAAGAAAATTAAATAATTTTTATGGATACGTATTTCTTCTCACGTTTTCACAGCACGAATTGTACTTTTAGGTGTCTTAAATATTGTTTTATTATCTCTTTAAATCTCTTCGCTTAATATTTCTAAGAACAAATTTAATATTTTATAGTAGGACCCAGTCTACAAAAAAAAATAACATTTTCCATTAAAAGTCACAAGTTTGACATAAAATTATGCGAAAAATTTTTTCATTACAGACTTATTAAAAATTATCATAAAATTTTTGTATTTCTGTGAATTTATCAAAAAAAAAATAGCAATGAATCGAGAAAAAAATATTTGACGTTAAAAATTAATCAACGCTAACTGTCCAAAGTTTTTAATTTTTAATCTCTAGTTTAACTTTCCAGTAAGCCCAACAAAATTAATGTGGGCCCAGCTGAAAAAACAAAAAGTGAAAGCAATCAGTTCGAGAATATGATAAAAATATTAAAAGTTAAAAGAAACATTAACATTTTAAAACATGCGAAGCTTAAAATGGCAGTACAAGGCGCATCTTGAAACAGATCTCATTCAGAAACATACACAAAACAAAAAGAAACTTCTCATCGCCCTATCAGCTTCTTATCATTACACCAATCTCCATCAGTTATGGAGATGAACTTGATTAATACCAAAACAGTGACATATGCAAAACACTGTAATATTAGTTAAAAAAAAACATTAACATTTTAAAATTAAAGAGCAATCTTTTTAATCATGCCTTTTATGTGAAATTAAATCAGCCATTACGATGTCAAAGTAAATAATTATTTAAAACCCAACGAACATTAAATTTCTTGGTTCATTATTCACTATTTAAATTTATGCACATTCTTCCTCGACAACAAAATTAAAGCTGTGTCTACACAGCGCACTACAATGTCTTGGAACTATAAACGACTCGAGAAGAACAATTCAATTTCAGGAAACACTTCAGTAATAGTCCACCTATTTTAAGTTGGATTCAAAAGAGCCAACGGGACGGAAATGCTCTAAGGGTCAAATAATTAAATACTTGCTCACTATTTGATACCTCAATGTAGGAAGCCTGTGAGTAGGAAAGGTTATAGACGAGCAACTTTTTGTTGACGAATCCAACAACCAAAAAATTGCATAAAATTTTAATTCTTCTTCGAAAGTTTACTATTGATGTCTTTACGGTCTCTTAATCACGGATACCTTTGCTTTTCTGTTTACGTAAATAGTCAGCCTAAACAAGATGTTGATTAACGGGTGACGGTGACGAGGTTAGAGTTAGACCCACTCCACCCCACTCGACGAGGCTATCTGTGGACTATAAGCCATCAAAACATATTGGACAAGAAAGCAATTATGAATTACACTCTCGGGGGCTTATTATTTATTTTTAACACATTATTTGAAACAAAAATATTTAAAGATATACAGTTTTACTCAAGTGTTTATTATATTAATATGACTGATGAAAGTTTTTTCAAGCCAAGACAGGTAATCCTAGTAAAAATACCTGGTTACGTCTTAACAACCTGACCTGTTATAAATGCTAATTTTACGTACTTGTTAAATTATGATAAATCCTTTTTTCATTCTTTAATTTATTGAATTACATTAATACATTTAGTAACTAATTGGATTTTTTAGATTTTTGGAAACTTTGAGATAGCAAAACAGTTCATTCAACTCTTTAACACCCTATTATATTCGTCCTTTTTATGGATTCTGAGCTATGAAAACTGAAAACACAAGGCACGAAATACTACTGTGACTTCTCGACAAGCGCGAAAAAAGAAGTGAATGATTTACAGAAGTCACATTAATAGTAGTCATAAATAAGCATTCAAGATAGAATTTTCGATATGATTGTTTAATTAATTGACAAACATAAGAAATTCAAGGCATAACCTAAAGAAATTCTACTCAAAGAAAATTTACCAACCGAAAACTTACATGAACTTGTTGCGTCTAGGGTTCCATACCGAGAGGGTGCCAACGGAACCCTACTACTAAACCTCCGCTTACCGTCTGTCTGTCAACGGGCTGTATCCCGTGTAACAACAAATAATAAAATTAAACTCCCACTTGGCCGGTTTTTATCGGTTTTAAAATATGCGTAGTTCATTAAAACCACGTTGATAGAACTATATTTCGGTTTCAATTTTGATATTTCACTGTATTATTAAAATACAAAATATTGTTAATTATTGTAATCAATTACCAGCTATGGGTTCATATGAAGTCTGGAATTAAAATGGCACAGTGGAAGTGGAGTCGTGTTTTTATTACATAAAGATTTCAGACGTCATGTGATACTATTTACAAATCCTGTATTGGTTGTAAACTATGCTTACTAAGTTTAATATTAAAAGAAAATTATATTTTTAGTTATAAAAAAGTATAAGTATTATAAATTATAGTCCATCGGATTGCAACTGTACCAATGTCCAACAGATTGCCACCAACAGCTAAAACAAGCATGATTCCTTTACCAAAAGTGTCATATTATTTACTGCAAATAAACGAATTCCAGATTTAAATTTTAATCACGTAACCGCAAGCCCAAATACCAAATTTCTTCACAAAACAATAACGGGAACATATTAATTAAAAATATTGCCTTGGTCTGGTCGGCGCTGTGGCAGAATTAATTAAAGCATGTTGCTCACTGTGCGGTCCAAGAGAACGAGCTATTTATTACGTCCTCAGGCTTTTAAGTCTTTTAAATAGTTCCTTGTATAATGGGCTTATTTAAGTCTATACTTCATGTTCTGTTGAGTGTTTAGTCGTTTCACTAGCCAGTCACGTCAAGAGCAAAATGTTTTTTTTTGTAGTTTTGACAACGTTGACGGAATGATTCAAAAAAGGGGCCCCACATAGAACAAAGCAAACAACGTCTGTGGTTCACTTCTTCGTAAACGCAATATATTTAGATTCGAAGATCTAAAAAGATGCGTTTTAATAATTACATATATACTCACGCGTGTATACATTTTCATATTTTGCAGACCCTAATTTAGTCCCATTTCCGTAATAACCAAGCAAGCCTATTGCCATCAACCGGTCACTTTGGGAATGAAATAGGAAAATTGGGAGTGTTTTGAAGAAAGGTAGGTAAGGAAGGAAGGCAATGGAAGGAAAGGGATATTGCTTATTCGAATGGATTGGGGAATGTTAGCAATATAGCTCGAGCAGGTGCAGGTCGCATCTGTAACTCAAACTGGCTGCTGCCGGAAAATTAGAACCCTTTAACCATCGTCCAGAAACTTTAATTTGTATTTTGTTTATTCTTCAGTCGCATAACCAGACCTACGGGTAAGTTTTCTCTACTCAAACTAGACAAGCAGGCCATTTCACGAAGCGGGGATAGCGTATTAGCTCTCGCAATCAAATGGTTGGATTTAAGCAATACCCAGTAGGCACACTACCGACTTGACTTGAAGTGACTCTAACTAAAAGCAATCTTTAAAAAAAATATTAGTACAGGTTCCATTAACCACAAACCGCAATATCAAGTAAAAATATCGCAAAATTCACCAGTCACCGAAAGCCTTCTAAACTAATTAACATCTTTCGAGCAACAATCAATTAAGAACTCTGAACGCATTTTGCATTAAATTTAAATATTTTACACAGAGCCCGTGCAGTCGAGAAATAATTAAAGTGGCCGCAAATCCAAATCACCATAATTCAGCTTTCACTGAATTATCGTAGCGACCGACAATGCTGGTGACTTATCCCGAAGATAGACTGTTAGTATCTAGATGTTTTAGTTCCTCAAACAGAAGAGCAAGAGATAACATCAATTTTAATATTACATAAGGATTCCATCCAACATTTCATAATTACAAATATTTACACAAAACATTAGCAGGTTAATGTGACCGCTTTGGCTCAGGCGGTTGATGTACCTATTTCGTCGTCGTCGTAGAAAAACGACTAATTTGATTTTTAGTAACTTTACACGAGAGCACTTTAAAGTTTTCAAACGATGTTTTAGGTAATATTTAAAAAACGGCTGTTTCTGTTAATGAAATCTGAAAATATTACTGAGTGCATGAGCTTCGAAAAATGTTTTGTTTTATGATAAAGTATAATGTTTTCAGTAAGCTTATGTCAAAAATCAAATCCGGCGTTCTTCTTCTACGACGATTTGTCAGTTTGTTACTCTGCAACTTTCTCATACAGCGAAAACATACTTGTGCGCCATCTTGCGAAGACCATCCGAACTAAATAGTTAATATCGATCCTGTATCGCGCAATGAAAGTTCTGATGCCGATAACTACGTATGCGACTTCTAAACGTTGACCGTTCGACCGCGGTCGGCCAGGTATGGTCTGGTCACCTAGCCCTGTCGAAAGATCGTGCCTTGTAATAGAGGTACACAACTCCCTTTCCTAACAAGGAAATTGTGAATTACATGCATTGTATG
The DNA here is from genome assembly GCA_963859945.1 of Euplagia quadripunctaria. Classification (NCBI taxonomy): domain Eukaryota; kingdom Metazoa; phylum Arthropoda; class Insecta; order Lepidoptera; family Erebidae; genus Euplagia; species Euplagia quadripunctaria. Next base: position 1,011,724 of record OY982563.1, read on the forward strand.
TATGTACTTGTCAATGTATATAAATGGAAATATTTACACATGAACAATAACGAATATTACTCTAAACTAAATATTATTTAAATATTCACTAATTCTACGAGATATGTAAACCAAACAGTTGGCAGAATGAGTGGGCGCGGTTGAAACAATAAGCTATTATTGCTTTTGAATATGATTATTCTCCCTTAACCCTAATACATTTTTCAGATCTGTCAAATAATCATCAATACAAATAAATAAAATTGAAGTGTCTGTTTGTAATGTCAAAATAATAGTATTTTAAGCTCATACAGTTATTTGCACGATACCTATGCCTAAAAAATCAGTTTTTAAAATGTTTGTCTGTTTGTTTGTTCCGGCTAATCTCCGGAACGGATGGACCGATTTCCACTGGCCTTCCACTGGCAGATAGCCAGTGTTATAAGGAGTAACTTAGGCTACTTTTATTTTAAAAAAAGATTAAGGGTTCCGCGCAAAATATGTACACGCAAGCGAAGCCGCGCGGGAACTGCTAATAACTAATTTAATAAAGGTGAAAGTGAATTTGTTTGTTTGTTACGCTTTCACGCCCTAACTACTGGATCTAATTATGAAATTTTCATTTACAGTACCAGGGGTATAGAAAACGACATAGGTACCTTTCATTCTGAAAAGAGTTCTGTTCCCGATGAATAGAATATTTGTAACTTTAACGTAAGCGAAGCCGTGGTCAAAAACTAGTTTTCATTAAAAAGACAATAAAATATAAAGTACTCACATTATTTTATTATTGTATTATGTAATGTACTACACAAACAGCAGGAGCAGAGAATAACTACTCCAATATGCGGTGTGTGTAATGTGTGTATATTGCATTCCAATTTAACTTGTGTAATCTACACAGGCTTTAAACCGCCTACCTGTTCTATCAATTACTCAACACAATTGTTTGTAGATTTTTTATTTTCGATGAGTGAAAAACTGTGTTTTATTTTATCAACTAGATGAAAACCCGGCTTCGCTCGGGTGAAATGTGACTCATAATAAACAATCTTTTACAAAATGTAGGTAGATATCTTTGTTCTCTATTTTACATATTAATTTGAAAAAAAAATTCTCTACATACAACATTTTTCGTTAATTATCGCCAACCATTGGAGGATTGACGGACGGTACATGCGCGATTTACGTCAAAGTCGAACTCAAGATGTATCCGAGTGGCCAATATGGCGACTGCCATTTGCACCATAAGAATTTAACAAAATACTCAACAATCCGAATTTTGCGGATATATGTTGTCGACTCGAAATCATTATTTTTTTTATGTTTTATTATTCAGGTAAGGTTTCAATCAAGTCTACCGTAGGTACCCCTTGACCGCATTATTAATATAGATGTGTTAAAAATGAGAGGCTAAAACTGTCTCTTCTAGGAGATCGATGTACCTGACTGGACTTAGAACGACAGGGCGGCGACGAGCGCTTTCTCAGAATGAGATACTACAATATTATTGCAAGAACAAAATCCTGGCTATCCATCCTGTACGTCTTCACAAGGCGAGCGCATCCAGGTGTGGCTATGTTAGCAACACATTAATAATTCCCTCGGCGTCCCGCACACGCGACGTACAAGACTACTGAAAGTATCTTCCTTGTGGGTCCTTAGATTCCTCTCACTTTGTAATTCTAATAAATAATGCTGCAATTATTGTATATAGCTTCTAGGATACGGTTAAACTCCGCGGGGATCAAGTGGAGACTCAATTAGACATGAAAAAAAAATTAAATTAAACTTAAAAAAAATTCATTTGTAATATGCCGTTATGTTATATGGATTCCCTGAGACGGTGTCATCTTAATTATGGCTTGCTAACATGCAAACAAACTTACATTCGCAGTTATATATAATAATATTCGAGGAGCTCGTGGCTAAGTGGGAACCGAGTAGGTTGGCACATTACAAAGTTAAGTCATACTAGCCAGGTCAGTCAAGGATGGGTGACCATTCTTAACACATTGAGACCCTTCCGTGCCTCAGAGAGCACATTAAGCCGTAGGTCCCGGGTGCCATACAAACATCGGTAGCATTCGTTAGGGGTAGTTGAAGCCCTAAAAAGTCCGACAACCTGGTCTAACTGCTACTAAGAACTTCGCTAGTACTTGAATTGTGGAGGTTTGATGGCAGTTACTTCACGTAAAATATCGAAGTTCGGCCGTATCGTAGTTATACTGAAAGCCGACCCCAATTTAGTTGGGCAAAGACGCGCAGGAGGATATAATAATATTCACTCACTATTCTTTTCACTCATTTCTGCATCACCCTAAGTAGATTGGTAGAAAATACCTATGCCACTAAGTCCGCCATTGTAAAAAAAAATTTGTCCAAAAAAGTGTCAAATTAATGAAATAAATAGTTAGAATAGTCAATACGCGCATGCGAGTGTGTTTGTTTGTTACGCTGTCATGCCTTAACTACTTAACCAATAATTATGAAATTTTACATATACGTTGTCAAGGGTACAAAAAAGGTCATAGAGTAACTTATATCCAGAACAAAAGTACAAAAATATAATCTTTACACGAGTAAAGCCACGGTCAAAAGCTAGTAAATAACCTGTAAGTAACACGTTACCGTAAAGTGATTCGAAGTTACAACTATAGAAAACAATAAATAAGTTGTTTCTTTTTCTTACAACTACTCCCACGTTTGCCTGCCTATAAAAGCCTTAGAAACGACTTATTGACGTGCCCTAGTAGATTGCGTGTTTAATTTGACTAGCGACGCAAACGGAGCATACCAGCTCAGTAACAGTCCCGCTGCAGCTCCAATACTACGGTCTGTATGTTACGATACCATCGGATGAAATGCTTAGCTAAATACGATACCTGACTGTCGGAGAAGTTACCACGATCCCTTGCACGTACAATTTGCTATCTATATTTTATGGTTCAATCCAAAAGCTCTGTGGATAGATGTATATTACATTTCTATTTTGAAGTTTAGGAATAATAGTCAGTGTTGATAGACGTATTTTCTCTTCAGCAACTTGATTTTTTCTCTATCAATCGCCAAATATAAAGCACATAATAATTATATTACTCGAGATTCTCGATCCTCGAGATTCATTAAGTTTAAATATTTTTGGTTTATTTCATTGGCCAGTATAACTTAAATGACGTCACGCCGTTTGTCATATCATCATCAGTATAGAAAAACAATAAAATAGTTTGATTATTACAATTATAAAACTAGTAGCCCAGGGAAGTCAAGGAACTAAAATACTTAAATTTTGGATCCGTCGTTTGGATTGGACTAGGCTATAAAAAATGTGAACTCATTTAACGTATTTAAAGCCAAGCTAGCACAGCACATTTTACAAAACGTCTCCTGAAAGAAAATGCGTTAAGTGGGTGTAAATTGGACTCATTATTGCATTGTATAGCGTCTATTCTGAATACCTTAAATGTGATCTACTGTTCTCATGTAAGTGACTTTGTCTTTATGAGAATAAATTCTTTAAAGATAAACATAATTTAAAAAAGCCGTTTTTTCGTTAAATTGTAAAAAAAATTACGCCCCACTTGTCCAGACTGCGGGTATCGAAATTCTTAATCAGCGCATTTTTTTTACTATTTATCCGAAAATAAAAATGCGTGGTAATCGAAATGTCCATTTTTTATAATACCACAGTTAGGTTGACTGGGCTATGAAGGTGACTGGATCAGCTTGGAATTCTATTGAAAACAATCGTGATTGGATTTCAAATTAACTGTTATGTATTTAAAGTTGGGCTTAATATTATAATAGCAAGACGAACTATTTAGATGGATGAACAAAAGACCAATACAGTGTGACTACAGTTTAAGCGATTTTACGCAGCATAAATGTTATCTATTATTATTAATAAGTCTATGAAATGAAACTGTTTATCAAATACCGTTTAAGAGAAACTGGAGGGCAATTACTCATAGTAAATGCAAAACGAGTTTCTGCGTTTCTGAAAAATCGCCCTCATGGGAGCCTAGGGATTATAAATTTTCATTAGCCAGTGGGCAGAGCCGTGGGGTAATAACTTAAAAAAAGTATGACAGACTTCGATGCGCCTAAATCATGATAAATTGTAATAACCTGTATTCTTCATCACTTCATTTTCATCAGGTGACCCGTCTTCTCGTTTGCCCCCTATAATATTTAAAAAAAATGTCATTAATATTTTGTTCAAATTAGAATAAGACCAACCTTGAGTCACTAATTACCGATTCAATTAAAAAATAAAAATTGATGACGGTTCAGAAATAGAATAGAGAACCTCCTCTTTTTGGAAGTCGGTTAAAAAATTTCTACAAAGTATTAGACTGACATAGAATATTATCATAATGCTCTAAAGATATGTGTCTTTTAAGTCCCTTACAATTTTCATATTTCCTACTAGCTACGCCCCGCGGTTTCACCTGCGTAAGTCCCGGTACCGTGGGAATATCGGGATAAAAAGTAGTTTATGTGTTAATCTACATACCAAGTTTCATCGCAATGGGTTCAGTAGTTTTTGCGTGAAAGAGTAACAAACTTCCACGTTTATAATATTAGTAGGATAGACTACGTTCTTCCTCTATTGTCTATAGGAAAGGCGTCTGTTGCCTAGTCCTTTTTGGTTCCGTAGCATAAGTTAATATTAGGTGCCAGATTTTCATTGAGTTTGTCTTTTTTTATTTGGGATTTAAGGATAATGCCACCAGCCTTTTGGTCGCGTTACCAATCGATAATAATCTTACGAATATTATAAAGCTAAAAGTTTGTGAGGATGGGTGTATGGATGTTTGTTTGTTACTCTTTCACACAAAAACGGCTGAACAGATTTGGATGAAATTTGGCATAGAGATAGATTATAGTCTCGAATACCACATAAGCTACTTTTTATTCCACTATCGATAGAATAGAAATCACCAAAATTTCCACTCGAACGAAGTCGCGAGCAACAGCTAGTAATAATATGATAGTATTCTAGGACATATACAAATATATATATTATTAATAACTTAATAATAATAACTTATTAGACATAGACATATTATTATTCATGCATACAAAATATTTGGACTAAATGAGAATCGAACCTTGAATCGACCTAACCTCGATCGAAAAAAGAAAATTTTAAAATAGTTTTAAAACTAAAATACTCGCTGTGTATTTTAGTTTTAAAATTTATTTTTATGTTTTCTTCTTTTTGTGTTAATATTTTGGTTTGCCTTATTTTACGTTTTGCTAAGTGAGATACTTGGTTACGCTTATATATCTCTATATCTAGATAATTTGGAGCATATTCTATAAAATTAACTGCTACACCGAAAACTTATGACAGAACAAGAAAAACTATTTAATTATATAAAAAGAAAATTGTAAAAAAAATTTCTTAACAATAAACGTTATGAATGGTCTTTACTAAGTAATAAATATGCTTTAGTTGGTTGAGTAACAAATAGATAGCGTTCACAAAATCTATTTACGTGAAGCGCGTCATTTGAAAGTTCTGATGTAATATAATGTAATCTACAGTTTATATTCCATCATTTTAACAATCTTTATATGAGCATCGGTGGTTCAGTGGTAGAATGCTCGCCTGCCACGCGGGCGGCCCGGGTTCGATTCCCGGCCGATGCAGAATTTTTAGTTTTAATGATCCTTTTAATTTTTTATTACCATTATATATTTATTTTATAATTTTTATTAAATTTGAAAAACATTTTCTCAGTTAAAGAAAATAGGTACAATATGTTTATTCTACTGTTTTTCTATCCCTACATTTTTATTGGACACAAAAAATCGGGGGTTCACAAGAATAAATACCTTCTCCTTTTTGAAGTCGGTCTTGTCTTATCTGTGACCGAACATAAAAATGCTTTACTTCAATGTCATTGACAGAGAAAGTAAAGCAATAACATTATTATAAAAGAATAAACATTACATACATCAGACCTGTACCCCCGATGGGGTAGGCAGAGACCACCTACCCACAGTTTCCCGACTATAATTTAGTAATAGGGAGCATGCCCATTGCCGTCAACCGGGCTCTTTGGGAATGGCTTATAAGGGAAAATCAGGAGTAAGTATATTAAAATTGGAGCAAGCGGATCTTAGAGTGGAGACCGCGAATCGGTAAACGGAAGGTAGGACAACCCCCAGCCAGATGGACTGACGACCTGAGGTAGGTAGCTGGGAGGGACTGGATGCGAAAGGCGGAGGACCGGGTACTATGGCGCACATTGGGAGAGGCCTATGTCCAGCAGTGGACTACAATAGGCTAATTGATTGATGTTAAAATTATTTTATATTACACTTTTGTTTGTATATTTGATCGTACTAATGTCCTGGGAAAAGTCCAATTTAAAAACGAAGTTATCATCATCCTCTTAATACACTTTTCCCAGTTTTTTTTGGGGTCGGCGCAATGTTTTAGCTAGTTTCTTTTGTGGCCAGCCGCCTGCCTGACACCAACCGGTCAGCTGTGGATAAAATATACAAAAAGATGCTTCTTGTGCAATATACTCGTAAAAACACTTTTGAGCTGTGCTTGCCCTTGCAGGTTATTGCAGCTGGCATGTTTGCGAACAACAGGGCTGAAGAATTTTTACGCAGTCGCAGTCGAAACAGTATTTGTGGTTTAGAGGATAATGCAGCTTGGTTGTTACAACCGTGAACATAACACGTCATGTTTGACCTATTATTTCATTATTATTTATTAAATGTTATTACATTATTGTAATGGATTTTACCCCTATAAATTTATTATTGTTATTATTAGCACTTAGAAACGAAAAGTCAGTTAAATCGAGAACGACTTGTTGATATACGTGGCCGTACTTTTGAAGAATATTGCTGAGTTGAAATTGAGAATTGAAAGTCTGTGTTTATTAAGCAGTGTATTAAGGTTGAAATAGCCGTAGTAATCAACCATCTATCTGAATAAGCATTGTTTTTGACCGGTCATATTATTTTGAATGTGATACGGGTACCCCTTGCTATCAGTAACCCATTTAATGACTGCAGGACTTAAATGTGTAACACATTTAAGTCTTTCAGTCAAAAAAATACAGGAAAGGAAGGCCGTTAAATATTGTAGTATACATTTCTTGTTTATGCATAGGTTTGTGCACAACATAAATTTATATGTTCATCTTTCATAGCATCTAACTGCTCATTGCGTATGATATTTGATAAACCTTTCGATTTACGATCTACTAGGTCATAGTTCATACGACTGAAACTCGCGCGGGTTCGATGCCTGCTCAGGTATTTATAAGCATAAATATGTGTATTTGCATTCTAAAGCCGAAAACAAAAGCCATGCTTAGTTTAATCGACAGTAAAGTTCTACCTGCATTTTGGGAGGCTTCTTAACATACTGAATACACGCTGAGAACAGCAGGCAAGCAAAAAGACGAGAGAGAGACAGAGACATTGCATATAAATATATATTTAAACCCAAAGTTACCCTAGGACCACCAGTCATAACAAAATGCCTTTACGTAGCGGAATATTTTAATATGAAAGCGCATTGCAATCGTTAATCGGACTTTGTAGACTTATTACACACGATGGCATTCTCTTTGTCGGCCATTTTATCGATAAAACGTATGAGTAAAATGGTATGAATTCAATTGTTATATAATTAATGGACGAAAAACAATGGCGCGCACGTGAAGTATGGCTTAGCAGAACGGTAATAGGAAATAACCAGATTGTGTGTGAGTACCTTTTGTGACTTTTCGCTCCTTTTATAAAACACCTCACTGTGTTTATATTAATTCTTTATTTTCAATCGAACGGAGAAAGAAATATAAATATGTCAAGCATTGACATCACTGCACTCACATCATCCTCCGCGCCTTTTCCCAGCTAAGTTGGGGTCGGGTCAATGTTTGTTAATCACCGATAAACAGAAATATGTAATTCTAGAGGATTAATGATAATAACGCTTACGGCAGCCGAGACGGGAACCGGATAACCGATTGCTTTCACAAAATTTAGACTTTTCACTGCTAGTTGTAATCTGATGTGCTTTCGTATACACGAAGCATGTAATAAGACTCACTTTATGGAGAAAAGTACGATTTTTATGAAGAAATATAAAACGTATAATTACAAAGTATATCTGGACAGTGAATCAAAAATTTTACGTGTATATTTTATGTTTTATCAAAATTTTACGCGAACGAGTGGTAATAAAAGTTTTTTATGTAAAACGAATTTACGAGACTGGTAGACATTTAAAATGGCGGAGCGATGAGACGATTGGCCGAAAGGTTTATGAGGGAACATTTACATTAGGCGCCATGTCTGCTTTTGGTGTAGGGCTATAGTGAATAGTAATAAAATAATAAGTACTAAACATATATAGACAGTGTCAAAATCTAAAAGTTAATTTATCCGGTCGTGGAGACTCACACAAATTTTTGCCTTGTGTGAAAATCGAACTCAAAACACTCGGCGCGGTCTAGTAACAAGACGACCACTTCAACCATTGGACAACACGAATAGTATTGGTGAAACCTTAGATCCAAAACACTCGTAATCAATTTATATGAAAATAATTTGAAGAAAAGAAACAAAAAATAACGTTTTATCAACGGAAAAGCTACTGTAAAAGGCGTGAGGTAGCAACTATGAAATTTTCCTAAAAGTGGTTATTGTAGAACATACTATTACGGTTAAACTAGTCATTCTGCACTTTGTAGTAGTAGTGTCTTTGTTTATAATTTTAGAATGCTAAAAAATACATAATGACGAGATTATACATTTTTAATACCTACTTTACCCCTTTTTGTGAGTGGGCAAGCGCCCATTAAAGGCTATTATTTTAATGCTTGGGTGCGTTTTATCGTCTGTGGTATATTAGTATTCCTACTGCTTAATAATTTTTATTATAATTTGTGACCTAACAATGTAGTTTGGCGGTGGAGTAATCGCTTTGCAAGGTATATAAAAGGTATCATGATTTTTTTAATTCCTTTTTTTTTTTTTCTTTTTTAAAAAGACAACTCCCGCATTAGGAATTACTCCTGTGTCGCTTTGTGACTTTACAAACATAGAAACAACGGATACAAAGAACACCCAGACTCAGGTGGGAATCGAACCCACGACCTATAAGCATAGCGGTCAGGGTCACTAACCACTAGACCAACAGACCAGTCTTTTAAAACCGTGAATATTACTTACAACATATATATTCACGGCCATTACCCTAATGCTCTATCAAAGCGTTAGGCTAATGGCCGCCATATTTGAAAAAAAAAAAAAAGTCGATATCTCTATATAGTCCACTGTTGGATACAGTGATACACCGTACTTCTATCAAATTGTTCGATGAACCCGTACCAATTTCGCCTTCATACCCGGTATTTTAATAACCAACTAAGAACTAGCTTGTTTTTTATTTAAAATTGTAAATTAAAAACTATTCGTATCCAGTTATTTAAATTTAATTTGCGCAATGAAGAGACAATTGCCTTCAGTTTTGTTTTGAAGATGACGTCACTTGGAACGCTTGAAGAGAGACACAAACACTTTATAATATATAAAGCTACTACACAAACAACAATAAAGTGAAGCTGAATTAAAACAAAAGGGTTCATTTACTGTATGTTATATTTAGATCTAAAAGACAACCACTGAAAACGTTTAATATGGCCCACGGCAGTTTTTCTAGTGTGGGAGTAGCCCCAACTATCACAAAGACAGTAATATTGTTCATTTCGCTAATTGCTAATGCTCCAGAAAGTATGGTTTAAACTGCGCGGTCAAAATAAATAAAATCATAACTAATAAAAAAAAAAAACTACTAAAAATGCTTTAATAGCATAAAAGAGTTTCACTAGCCACCTCCTGGTTCCATCATCAGACAATCGTTACTTAGCCCAATTTGTTGAACTCGTCAAAACGAATCATATGAACCTAAACCAGGGGAGGGAACTAGAAGAGTTTCACTATACTGCTCCTCATCAGATCAGCTACAAGGTGCCAAAATACAGTATTGTCATCGGAACTACATATATAAGCATATAAGGCCCAGGTTCGGCCGCATATGGAATACTGTTCTCATATCTATGCATGAGCACCCCAGTACCAGCTTCTCCCTCTTGACCGCATTCAACGGAGAGCGACTCGAATCATCGATCGCCAGGATATTTCAGATCGGCTTAACCGCTTGGCGTTGCGTAGAGATGTAGCTTCACTCTGCATTCTCTATCGTATGTATCATGGGGAGTGCTCCTAGGAATTGTGCGGACTTATACTGGCCGCAACGTTTCGCCATCGTTCAACGCGACAAAACTTTCATCCCCATCACCTGATAATTGGCAATCCACCACTGTGCGGTTCTCCAGACTTTTTTTGCCTCGCACAACCAATCTATGGAATAAATTGATGCTTGCGGTATTTCTGGACCGATACGACAATCAAACCTTCAAGAAAAGAGCGTACTCTCATCTCAAAGGCCGGCAACGCACTTGTGACTCTTGAGTTGCAGGTGTCCATGGGCGAATGAAACTTTGTGTATGTGTGTTGTGTGGTTTGACTGTTTGTGAATACAGTCAAAACACACACACACACAAAGTTTCATTTTGATAGGACTACGGCGGAATAAGGAATATGTTAAAATTGTCTACCAAGACTTGTTTACATAGTTACATGTGAAGATAATTACAGCGTGTTAAAAATAACAATGATTGTAGTAAGGCAATAAATTTCTTCTATACATATAACAAAACATAACATTCCAAATGAGGTAAAGCCTCAACTTGGCTGTAAAGCACTATTCACGTTGATTGTTCTATTCCTTCTCAACATAGACCAACAATATACTTAAGCGTCATCTAGGGAAAACATGCCGAACCTCTTGAGATGCTGCATCACACAATAAAAGTTCTCACACTGATTAGTATAAAACATCGTAACATCAACAGATGGACCACGTACCACTAGGCAGCAGCTGAGCAGAGGCTCAGAAGATCCTTCCTTTGTACTGCAGAAACATATAATGGGCCTAATTAAAAAATACAATTGTTGCTACCCCTCGCCTTCGATTCAACGGTACCTTGGATGTATAAGCCATATCTATGACCCTCAAAATTGTCTCAAATGCAGAAATACAGTTCACAATACAAGGCCAACAAAAAAGTTGTATATGCTGTGTTTCATTTAACCACACCTTTCTATAACACCTATATAACTATCGTATATTATTAAGGGTTATCTTCTAGCACAATCAGGTACTTCTGTACTATGAGTTTTCTGCTGTAGTTAAACTATTCACCATTAAGCAGACTTGACATGGAACAACTATGTTCGTACACGTAATCTTCACGACATATATTCCACGCAAGGTCACGCAGGATCTATTAGGTACACCCAGGTTTCACCAGTTTATGTTTAAAAGCCTTCTGTTCCATATAAACATACCAGCTCACATAATTATAATTAAAATCAAATGGATCGATTTGGAATGGAATGGATTTTTTTAAATATTTAACCTACCTATGTCAGCACCTGCTGACATAGGTAGGTTAAATATTTAAAAAATCCTACCTAGTCATTGTGACTCCTGTAGTGGTGTTTCATTGCGGTCTTTTAGAGTTCATATAGTTCAACACGTTCGAACGTCTCTGATCCGTGCCAAAATTCTCCTTAACCATTAATATGAATCAATTTCAATTTCTCTCAATTCATAGGAAACATCAAACCAAGTTATACTAATTACCGTAATTTAAAACAGTTATAATTACTACATCAAAACACAAAACGTCAAAAGCGCCGTTACCTCGCAACATTTAATCTTGAGTTTAAAGATAACATTCACACAAATCGGAACATTAAAATGTACCCATCAAATAATATTATAACTCTGCAATGTTCATTGAATATCGCTCGAAGGAAGTCTCAATAAAATTTATCAGAGAGTTTTATTAGTCTCTACAAGCGAGTTTACGGCTTTGCCGGCTCCACTGTATCGGCTAATGAGAGATAAGAGCGGCTTGAGATAACGCCTACGCAAGCCGTGTACCTACTGGATGTACACAATATATGAGACGGTGGAGCGAGAATGTCTTTTAAAGGATTACGCCTGTTTATGGAGAAGACACTTTTTTTTATATAAATGTTTGACGAAAAGTGTTCTTGAACAGAATATAATATATCGTAAAATCTATAGAAATATTTGTGTACTTTCAGTTATTCTAGTAAGTGAGGACTTTACGCCGTGGTTGTAACAAGGACTCGAGGAAACCGCGTTTTGCAATATGTTGGAGTGCTGAGTGTAGGCGGCTTAACGCCGGGGTCTCTTGGCGGCTGTCATTGCGAGTTGCTTCTCGCAGGAGACCATGGTTTTGTCCATTGTATGTGCAGAAAGTATACAGGGTCTAGTAGTTTCGGAGCAAATTGGCTGTAACAGATGGACAAACATACGCACGAGTGATCCCATAAGGGTTCTGTTTTTTCATTCGGGCGTACGGAACCCTAACAAACAAACTCGCAGTTGCATTTATATCACAAATAAGTTAGGATTAGGCTAAATTATATGTTAGAGGGCTCCCTAGAAACAGGCAGATCGAGTTGCAGGTCTGCGATCCTGACCTGCTTCAGCTACACCTTACACTCCTCAATCTATCCGTATAAGCAATTTCCTTTGCCTTCCATTGAATCCGTTCTTCCCTACCTTCCCCTTTTAATACACTCTCAATCTTCCCATCTTTAATTCCGAAAGTGCCCGGTTGACCCAGTTGCTCCCTACGTCAGTGGGACCAAATTTTAGTTGACAAAATACCTACCCCTTTGAGATACAGGTGTGAGTGTCTGTTTGTATGTAGATATTATTTACTTAAATGCGTAGTCTTCCTGGTGGAACATTCTTAAACTTAAAGTTATTAGAACTGAGATAATGCAGTGCAATCGTTGGTCTCATCATCTCTATCCAAACAGGATTTATTGGAACGCCGATCTGTGCTCAAGTAAAACAACACTATTTTTTTTTATTTACTAAAAGTAATCAGTCGGATAAAAACAAGAGAAAGTCAAGTCAAATATAATATCTTCGTCTTGATTATACATTCTTCTTATCTAATCTAATAAATAAAAGAAACTATTAAATACTCGTTAAAGGCGGGACGTATATCTCACAATTTTCAGCACAATACCAACTCGAAGTACCAAATTCATTAAAACAGTTTTTATGACTCCGTTTCAGTTTACGGACTTGACTGCAGTCTAATCTTGCTGCAGGATTAGCATTCTCCGGCTGCATTCACAGACTCAGATCTCTATAATCAAGCTTTTTAGAATTCACTTTAAATGCTAATAAATAGCCCGCATGCTGGAACAAAACAACATCAGGCTATAAACAATCAAACGAATAGTTTGGTGGCAAGTTGGTTCAAAGGATTTTTCAGTACTACTGATACATGAAGAAAACCCATTTGATTGCTGACTACTTTGCATACTATTACCATTATCCAAGACGTAAACTCTAACACAAAATGAATAATAAAAGACGTGTAAAAAACTTTAAATAGCCCTAATTATGTCTACTACAAATTGAAAAAAAATCCATCATTGTAAAGCGAGCGACAATATATTCAAAGTAAAAGAGGAGTTAGGCCCTAGCTTAAATCACTGCCTAGTGAAGACTGGCAGACTTGAAACCGATAGCGTCAGACGCCAATTGAATGGTTTAACCACTCAACTCTCAACTATCTATGATTAACGCCCGTATTCACGAACAATGCACGTCTAAGTGGAGTTAAACTCCGCTATTCACAAAAGCTGTTAAATACTCGTATATGTATGGTTGCATATCCCTTTAAATATAAACTAACGAACACAAAGTCATTTAATTCTATTCATTTTTCTTTTATTTATTCGGGAAAACAAACAGTTACACAAGAATCTTAATCCAGGATCTTAACACTAGAGAATGTGTATTTTACAGCTTACAACCTTATCCACTTGTTAAATTTTAATTTATTTTCGAACTGAACAAAAATAAAGTGAAGAAAATGGTGTAAAAAAAACTAAAATTAAATTTGAAATTAAAGTATTAATACTGTTTTGTTTAGATCTAAGTTAACTTCGGTAACGGCTTATGTTTAAATTTACTGTGGGACAATGTAAATCTATGAAAAGTCGTACATTGAGGAGCAAAGATACCGGCGTGTGAATATGACTAGAGACAACAGCAAAGGGTGAATGCACGTACACCTCTCGTCTTACAACTGGTCCTTGGTACAAAGAACCATAACTGCTGAATAGCCTAATCTTGAGCGTTTGTCGGCACCAAGAACAGTTTTGGAAATTATGGCATTTTAAATTATTATATGTTATGAGTAATTACCTGACGAATGTGTGCAATAAAACATAATATAACAATAAAACACACATTCTACCATCAAAAGATCTAGAGAAGAGCATAAAAAATAAAACCTGGCCACTATTAAACCTTCCGTGGCGTTCCTAATTGCCGTTTTTTGCTCGAAAATAATACATTCTGGCGAAATGGCGTGCTTTTTGCCGAAATGCCCGACCTTTGTGTATGGTATTTATGATGTTCATACATGCTCTCGGCTCGTAATAAGTAAAAACTAACAATGGCCGCTATAAATACTAGCGGCGAGACAATGAATGTCGGCCCTTACTATTCTCATCTATGTAACTTCAGTTGGTTTGCAAACTGTGAATTCTTCAGAAGTTCTACGACTTTAAATTTATCTAACTTATAAAATGTAAATTTTGTTTTATGACGGTTTAAAATCTGGTCACGTTGGTGCCGTCCAAGATGTCATACATACGTTTAGAACTAGACGGAATTGAGGACTTTTTATGAGTAGTGTATGTAGTACATGTAATAGTAACTCCTAAGGACGTTCAACAAGTTATGAGAATAGTTAGGTTTGAAAATGATAAGGTTTAATCTAATTTTACTTTCCTACATAATCACGTTTAACCCTTTAGGTTAATACATTTAACATATCTTTTTTCTAGAAATCAAATTCTCTTTTAAAAAAACCTTCATCTTGGGCAGTTAAAAATCGTTAAAAGCGGCATTTACTTCTTCGTCATTTTCAAATTTTATGCTTCTCCAATGTTCTTTCAATCGTGGAAATAATTAAAAATCACTGGGGACCCACTCTGACTTGGATGAATGGAACAAGCGTTTGTGAATGAATAACGACACTGGAGATTCTCTAAGTCAGCAGTTTGGATTTCTGCCATGGCAAGTGCAGCCTTTTTGGCGAGATTACCGCGTCATTTTTCACTAATTTCGTAACGTTATTTATTTATTTGTTCTGCTTACCTGGTTCTTATAATGGGGGCTTCGTGATTAAGGTATACAAGCCTATCAATCGCTTTAGCTGTCCCAAAAAGGAGCCTATTATCTTGAAAGCTGACAAATTTCTTTTGTGATCTTTTCCATGTCATTGATTACTGTTTTATCCCAGGGTCGTAATGGTAAGGTCATGTTTCATCCGTTGGTATAAATCGAGACATAAAACCAATTAGGACCTCGTTGAAAGAGGTCCAATAATCAATTAGAATTCTTGAGTCACGTTTGCTCTGGTGCGTCTCCGTTAGAATTCTTGGTAACTAGCTCGCGGATACCTTTTTTCGCAAGTGATCTTGCAAATTGCTATGCGTACTCCTTATTGAAATCTTTAACTCTTCAGCAATGTAACAGATTTATTATGCCAATTTTCTATAACTTTTAATAATTCTTTTCAACTGTTGAAAAAATTTGAAAAAAAAGGTTGAAAAGCTTTGTGAAAAAATGTTGAAAAAATTACTGACGACAAAGGGCAAATGTTTCTCTTTCTTTCTTTTTTTTCCAAATTTATTCGGGGTTGGTGCAATGTGTTCTCATCTCCCATTCTACTCTATCATTCGTCATTTCCCACTCCCTTTCTAGCCATATTCTCTTTCACGCAGTCCATCCATCTTTTCTATGCTCGTCCTCTACTCTTGCATCCGTCAACTTCCACACATAAAACTCTCTTCATCGCATTTTGCTCATCCCTCCGCATCATATATCCATTATACAATAATCTACTGCCCCTCAACTTTTCATCCTCTGGCGCTACTTTCAGGCTCCCTCTAATGTATTCATTCCTACATTGTCCATCCTAGTCACATATCACGTCCAACTCAACTTTTACCAACTCAACATTACCACTAATATACTTACGTATATTAGTGGTAATGTTGAGTTGGTAAAAGAGACCAATACGTATCATCATTTAGCAAAATAATATAATGACTACGATTTCACTCATGTCTTATTTCGGGGATGATTGACTAGTTTCGATCCCGATGAGGACCACGACCACCAGGGCACGTATGGGCCGGCTCGACCGGAGTGATACCACGACCTCACAGAAAACCGGCAGTGAAGCAATGCCTACATTACTTTCCCTTCCCCCCCTTCCCCCTGTTCCACCCCTACTCCCACCTTAAGGGCCGGCCACGCATTTGTGACTCTTGATTTGCAGGTACCCATGGGCGGCGCTAGTCATTTACCATCAGGTGACCCGCCTGCTCGTTTGCCGCCTATAACATAAAGAAAACACGTGAGTAAAACGGCATATCCTTACAGCATCCGTTGATGAACCAGGTTTGTAGCTTGTATTTCAGTTTTTTTATGATGATTTTTTAACAATGGTTGATGTATGACAATTCTTCTAAGTAAACACCTAATTAAGTAAACAAAGTTTGACAACAATTAACCAGGCACATAATGGCACTATTCAGACCTTATATTCCTTATAACATCACTTTTTATGACGTTTTTAGTGACGTTGAGATGTAAACGAGATTTATGACGCATACATCAGTTGCATTGTAATACAATGTGTTACAATATCTTATCTTAGGTAAAATGTTAGTCCGCTCTGAAAAGTTACTTTAAGCTGAGATGAATGGGAATAAGGAATATTGTAAAGACTGTGCTAAAAGTACTTTGTTGATGAATTATCTACATACTCGTAGTTCTTGAGCGTAGCCCGTGATTTCGTGACCATCCTCTACATCATGTGATCAGAATAGTTAAGTGTGTTACTGTAAAGATGTGTTTACACATAGTCTCGGTCCTAAGCGCCTAGGAGAACCTAAACACATTACGAAAGACAGTATCTTTAGGTTTGAGGGTTAGAAGGTCCATTCGAAAACTTATATTTGCCCAATAAAGTTATAACTTATTAATGTAATCTTATACCTAAGAGGTAGGTCACAGAAGATTTTATTCAAACTGTTTACGCAACCGAGATTGCAAAATTTTTTTTTTGGAATCTCGTCGGCAACGCAAGTCCATTGCAGGCGGCTCGTATGCTTGTTTGCCATCGACATTGAATAAAAAAACTAAGTATTCACGGTCACTTGTCCGCAGCACTACAATCTTTTATAGCGCCTGCAAAATTTCTCAAATTGGTTCGAATCAGATCGAAGTATTTCATTATGTTAAATGCTGACAAATGCAATATTCCAAACATAATAAACGTACTATCGTTATAGCTATATACCTATACCATGCCTTGAGTCAACAAGAATGCATAAACGCCATTTGATGTCAAAATTTATAGCGAAAAAACTATGTTTATCAGAACATTTTCCATTTGCGCGAAACAGAATGGTATACGGTGGTTACAAAAGCGAGCGGTTCTCTTGATATAGAATGATTTAGGTGGCGACTTTCTTTCTTTTTACTTTTTTATCTTTCCGGGACATTTGGCGGGCGCCCTGCTCCGTGGCTTGCCTCCACCAAATAATGATGCTACGCGTTATGTTATAATATAAAGACATTTATCGATTATTGAAATTTTTGTTTGAAAAAATATCTGGATAGTTGAGAAAGGGTTTCGAATATGCTTCGTATTTATTTTGTATTTAAAGATATAATCATGCACTTTAATAGGTTTTATGAAAGCAATAGAATATTCAGTAAGGAATATTTACCTTAACATTTAAACATTATACTAGTCCATACTTTAAGATAAAATAATACGTTTAAAACTTGAAGATACTAGATGTAATTAATGATGATAAAATCAACCTACATATTCCAAACGATAAAAATTATATTAAAGAATTATTAGTTTAACAGATTTATTCGTTTTTAATTATTTATTAATATTAATCATCAAATAGCTACCTATTTGATTATTAATATTGATAAATAATACCTACGTATGGTTGTCAATTTATGGCGGAGAAAATATTTGTTAATACGCTTCAGGCATCTAAAATTGCCAAAGCAGTTTCCGGTACTTTCTTTGATTCCTCCTTTTTGCAGTCGACAGCTGATTATTTTCCGTAAAAGAAACGACATGTTTTCCTCGAGTGATTAGAGAGACAGTGTTTCTTTCAATATACAACGTACTAGTCACATCATCCAAAACATTGGGGAGAGGCAAGAGTGTTACGCCATTATCTCGTTCAAACTCTAAGTAGTCCCAAACTTCTTCGTTTCTTTTTTTACATATTGCGATAAGTACCCGATCAAAAAACAACAACAACTTATGGAAACACGCAAATCGCATTACGGAGACCGCACATAAAGCATACACGCTCAGAAGCGATTATCGAGATTCGATCGCCTGATGGCCGATCCTCGATTAGAGAGTGTTGTATGATATAGTTTCACAAACACGTTAATTCTAATTGTTGCGAGTATTCAAATTTTTAGATAACCATCATGAAAGCTATAAAGCATTTACTCGATTATAACGATTTCACTGTATCAATCTCTACGAAGACGTGATTCAAGTCATGCATTACTCATTAATACATTTTTTTCATATACATATTGAGTTTTGAATACTTTTGAAGTATATATTTTAAATTAGAAGTTTTGAGGTGGAACATAAAATAAAAAGTATGCTTTAAAATTAAATTTAAAACATTTTTTTATTTAACCATCAATTCGGGTTCATTTCTTATATTTTTATGTATTTATGTATTTGATACAAAAAATAAATTGAGTGAAATGAATGAAATCAAGTACCAACAACCCCAAGAGGCCATGCTATGTGATAAATAGTAATATACATAGGCTGGACTAAAAGTATCGGGAATGGAATATTTCCACTATTCCTATCATATTAAAATCTTTTTAATTGAAAACTCCTTGGTTTTAAAAATCGAATACCATTTATTTATTTAAAAAAAAGATTCTCGGTCTTCTCACAACGTCTTCTCAAACTTGTTTAGTCGTTGAGAAAATGGAATTGACTCGAGAAAATTCAAGGGCGATGATTTATTATGACTTTCGAAGCGGTTTAACACAAAACCAGTGTGTTGACCGGATGCTTTCTGCATTTGGTGATGAAGCCCCATCCAAAACCACAATTTATCGCTGGTTTACTGAATTTCAACGTTGACGTGTCAAGCTCAGTGATGATCCCCGTCAAGGTCGTCCAAAAACTGCAGTCACCCAAGAAAACGTTGATGCTGGGCGTAAGCTGATTGAGGAAGATCGACATGTGACATATCGCGAAATTCAGGCAAATTTAGACATTGGCATGAGTCAAATACAAATAATCTTGCATGAACAATTAGGTGTAAAAAAGTTGTATTCCCGATGGATACCGCATTTGCTCTGTGAAGAGTAAAAAGCGGCTCGCGTTACTTGGTGCGTCAGAACTCTCGAAAGATTCCACGCAGGATCCTCAAATGCTGTACACAACATTGTATCAGGTGACGAATCCTGGATATACGCGTACGAACCCGAAACAAAAAACCAGTCACGAGTTTGGGTGTTCGAAAATGAGTTAAAGCCAACTAAAATTGTTCGTTCACGGAGTGTTGCAAAAAAAATGGTGGCCACGTTTGTCTCCAAAACCGGCCATGTTGCGACTATTCCTCTTGAGGGACAAAGAACGGTTAATGCAGAATGGTATGCTAGCATTTGTTTGCCACAGGTCGTTTCCGAACTCCGTAAAGAGAACTGCAACCGCCGCATCATCCTCCATCACGACAATGCGAGTTCTCACACCGCGCACAGAACAAAAGAGTTTTTAGAGCAAGAAAACATAGAATTATTAGACCATCCGCCGTACAGTCCCGACCTAAGCCCTAATGATTTCTATACTTTCCCTAAAATAAAGAATAAATTGCGTGGTCAGAGATTTTCATCACCTGAAGAAGCTGTGGACGCCTACAAAACGGCCATTTTGGAGACCCCAACTTCCGAATGGAATGGTTGCTTCAATGATTGGTTCCATCGTATGGAAAATGTGTCAAATTTCGCGGAGAATACTTCGAAGAGCAATAAATACATTTTGAAATAATAATGTTGTGTCACTTCCTTGATTTCTGAAATTTTCAGTGTAGCCCACGTAGTATTTGACTTTGATTAAAGGTATTTGATATGTTTGACTGCTAAAGTGCTCTATAAATGAGTTAAAATATTCGAGGTATTGAATGTACAAAGGTAAGTCCTTTTTGGTCAATGTTAATTAAATAATAATTGTTTTAAACGATACCAAATTTCAACAAAATTGGTCAAGGCTGAACCACAATCTGGCTTGATTGTTATATGACACAAAGTACCAAAGAAAAACGAGTATAGTTAAGTGAGGCAAAATACAACGGAAACCCCTCGAGTAAGCGAGTTGGTGCAGGTCTGCCCCAAAAGACGTGTACAGTCCACATTGGCATTAAAGAAGCACCCGTAACCGGTAGGCCTGAATGAAAAGTCTGAAAAATGTGGACGGCCTAGGTTACTAGTAATAAGTACCAAGGGTCCTTGCTATCCTCATCAGATTTGGCCCCGGTCGGTTACACGCACAAGACAAACAATTAATTATGTCTGTCATTTCACACAATATAAAAAGCTATAATTTTCTAATGGTAAGTCTCTATCTGGGAACAATATTAAAGATAACGATTGCCTGAAATATGGTTACAGAGATCAGTATTTTTTTTAGAAATATAGGACCACCTGTCATTGCGGTTTTTGATAGTTTGTGATGAAATACTATCACAATTCTTCACCAGTTACATAAGAGAAGTAGAGGAATTTACTGAACTGATCCAAACCGAATAAGACCATGCATAATATAGTTATTCGGCGCAAGTATGCATTTTTAACCCAAGTTGCAAAAAGGAGGGGTGTTATAAGTTTAATGTGTGTTTCTGTGTATTTGTCTGTGGCATTATAGCTCCTCAACGGATAGACCGATTTTAACTTTGCTTTTTTTTAAATGTGACTAGATCGGAAGTGTTCTTAGCTACAATTCAAGAAAACCTGTTCAGCCGTTGGAAGATCATCAGCTCTTTTCTAATCGTTAGAGGATTTTAAGGTGTTTTTTTTTTAATTTGAACTTGATAATAAATTGGTCATACTGGGTCGTTAATATAGGTCTGGATATTTTAATTTTTATACATATAATATATGTACTAGGTGTCCTCGCAGTTTCACCTGCGTTTATAGTCACTGCTCCGCTCCTGTTTGCCTTAGCGTGATTTTATATAATCTATAGCCTACTTTGTTAAATGGGCTATCCAACACTAACAGAATTTTTCAATTCGCACCAGTAGTTCCTGAGATTAGCGCGTTCAAGCAAACAAACAAACTCTTCAGCTTTATATTGGTATAGATTTTAATACATTACTTTTAACCCAAATTATTAAAGTCTAAAAGTCTTCGCACGGGTAGCAGAGACATCGTCAACAATCAAAAACATATTTCAGTCAATTTACACAAAATCTTAACAAATTATACATCTAAACCTTCCTCATGAATCACTCACAATGTTAGTGATAACCGCATAAAAATCCGTTCAGTAGTTTTTCAGTTTATCGTGAACAGACAGACAAACAGACAGACGCGGTGAGGGACTTTGTTCTATAATATGTAGTGACGATTTAATATTAACTTTAACTCTTTCAATAGAATTCGTGTGTCACTCCATACCTACCCGTATCAATCTAGGTAATTGACATCTTGCATGATCTACTCCTTTGGCACTTTCAAATATATGTAGAACATTTTAAGTTATGTAAAATAAATATATTTGATTTGTCTCTTTTAGCTGGTTTTTATTAGCTTCGCTTGTAACGAACTAACTCATCTTCCGCGCCTTTTGAAGTGAAAGCCGACCACCAACTAAGTTGGGGTCGGCTTTCAGTCTAACTACGAAACGGCCGAAGTTCGATATTTTACGTGAAGCGACTGCCATCAGACTTCCACAACCCAAGTACTAGACAATATTAAAGTTCTGTAGTTAGACCAGGGTGTCGGACTTTTTTAGGGCTCCAACTACCCGTAACAAATGCCACAGATGTTCGTATGGCAACCGGGACCGACGGTTTAACGTGCTCTTCGAGGTGGGGTCTTAATGTGTTAAGAATGGTCACCCATCTTAAGACTGACCTGGCTAGTATTACTTAACTTTGTAATGTGCTAACCTACTTGATTACCACTTAGTCACGAGCCCCACTAACTATGTAAACAAATTTTGGAAGGGAATTTTCACCTACTTCTAATGGACGTATCTAAATGAATTTTTGTATGTACATAATAGTACATACATATATGTAGTTTGGATGACAATACCATAATTTGGCATCTTGGCGCTGATCTGACTATAATGCCAGGAGGTGGATGGTTGAACTCTATTGAATAGAAAATTAAACAGTTATGACACTACACAGTACTTAAAACTACCGCTGGTAGGCGTCAAATGTAAGCGCGCACAAAATGAAGTCCATTTTATAGTTTACTAGCTGCACCCGGCATGCGTTGCAATGCATTTTTTCTAAATGGGGGTGGGGGCAGGGGGGTGAAAAATACATTACGATCTACTCTCATACCTACCAAATATATCTATTAAAAAAAATTCATTAAAATCGGTCGAGCCGTTTCGGAGGAGTTCGAACACAAACACCGTGACACGAGATTTTTATATATCAGACTAGACCTCTAATATTCTACTTTCTTATGATAATTATATTGTATCATTAAATTGACTCGTATATTATTTAAATATTTAATAACCTCAGTAAGAAATTTGTTTTAAAATTTTGTACCAAATAAATTACGTTACGTCACGTTATAAAGATATTGTAAAACGTGCTGCTTCACCACATGATTGCGCGAAAATATTGTCTTTAATTACATTTTTAATTTACAAACCAAACGTAATCATACCATATACACGATTTTTTATCATACACTATGTGACCCGACAGACGTTGTCCTGTCTTAACTATGAATTCAAATTGGTATAATTTGCAGCGCGCATTCTGTCAATCGCGCCAACTGTCAAACTACTGACAGTTATGTCAAAAGGTTACATTGGAAAAGTTATTATGGTCGTTAAGTTTTCTTAAAATTTCAAATTTTCCGCTCAACTTTCTTAATTTTTTTCTTCTCCTGACAATAACAAACACAAAAAAAAAGAATTAGCGAAATCGGTGGAGCCGCTCACGCTTGATGCCGTGACTAAGGGAAATAGAAATTCATTTTCATATATATAGAAGATTGATAAAAAATCGTGTACCTATATGATTATAACGTCTGGTTTAATCGCTTTTAAACAAAAGATGATACTTAAAAAAATGTTTATGTTTTATATGGATTTGGAGAGACAAAAAATAAAAAAAGCAATAGTAAAACATTTTTAACGCATACAACACAATACTTTACAGAATGGATATCATATTCTAAATCAAAATTCACCAAGCATAACACATGTTTTACTAAAATAATTGCAACTTTAACGTCTCTTTCTTGCTCTAGAACTACAAAAACACATTGCTATAAAACAACAAACGAAGGCACTTGTATTCGCTCAAAGTCACTAGTTTCTATTGCCGCCTTTAGCATACCAATCTAGAAAGAAACCGTAAGCGTGATCTCTTTGAATGAAACTAAAACCATAATTAAGAAAACTTACTAAGAGGCCATTAAAAGTGGAGTGCATTAAAGAGATATAATTAAGCTGGACGCCATCACAGTCCAAATGTTCCAAAACATTATTCGCGAAGAGCGACTAAGAATATTACATTAAAATCAAGAGCAGGCTAAGTAACTGCATTTCCGAGGCAAATAGTAAAGTACCGCGAAGTTCCATCTGCGAGAGACGGAACAGGGTTCCATCTCAGAGCGCCAGATGGAACTCCCGCTGGCGCTTCGAACCGACCGACACAATGAACCAAATGGTGTGTAGAGAAAAATGTAAAACTAGGGTTGGTGAGTTTTTCTTTTTTTTGTTGCTTTATTAGCTTTTTGTACCACTAAAGTGGAAAGCACGTACACAGTGAGCCAAATGTTGTGTATGTGTATTGACTATGAATACTCGCAAACTCAATGATGTCATTAACCCATTTAAAAAAAACGTATTCAGGGACGAGGGTACGAGGTATTCTGCGTTGGTATATCCTAACCTATCTAACCTATACAAAAACAATAATGAAACACCATGTCATGACACCGTGTGTCGGTAACATACGGAATGTTTTATTCCTCAAACATGGATTAATCTAACTACGGAGTCGATTACTTCGAAGACCATGGGAGTCATCCAGGATATCAAATTCATAGATTATCCTGTTACATATTTATGTAAATTAAAATAACATTTTATTCCTTTTAAAAATGAATTTAGATAACGTTCATTGAACAGAGTAGGAATCGTCTTTATCGTTATCCTTAAAATCTCAAGAACAGAAAAATACTATTTAACATAAGCGGCAGCCCTGACTATAGTCTGTTACAACAGCGAGTACGAGGTGAATTAAAATAAATCGAATCGACATTGAATAGTTGCCTTCAGCGCTCGTAATGGTTCCCGCTCTCTTCACTTACAACAAATTATATACACTAGTTCTTGTACAGTCAGAAGCGAAAGTCGCTTTATGCATCGACTTCACCTGGTAGTAAGCTGTTAGTGGCGCCTATAAATACTCATAACAGAACATTGCAGAACATGCACTCGAAGCGGGCACCAATCACTGGATTGAATTTCACTGGACGCAAATCCTCTCCACGGAACGTCACTTTTAGTCAAGAGTTGGACGTACGTATTCAAAAACATAAAACTTTCAATCGGGAATATAGTTTCAAATTATATCTACAGCGTGGAAGTCGCTTTTATGCTCAGTCGGAATAACACCAAAATAAGGACACGTCGATTTGCTCCCAAATAGAGACACTGTTAGTATAGCATGTGACGGTACATAGCTAAACAAAAATATTAAAAATATCGAATAAAACCACACGGTGGATGAAGAACTTTCTACCTCACGGTGTCGACGACGGAGGGCGTGCACCACTGAGCCAGTCAGCCTGTGACCACGACCACTGCAACCTGGTCGAAAGGCAGGCAATTCAAAGGTATGTAATACCTATTTCGCGATCGCGTTAATTCCCGTATAAATACATAATGAAGTATAAAATATTAACATTCATCTGGTTAAAATAACTGCTTAAAAATCATTTCTCTCATATAAGTAATATAATACCTGAACTTTAATGAAGACATTTAACTTAACCTCATTGTGTCTAAAATCGGCACATACACCAACAGTAATTTGTCTGTCACTTGGTGGAAGAGTTTAATGAAGTTGAAGTATTTTCACATAGTCATGATAATTATTTTTATAGGGCAATAAGTAGATTTCCGTGAATGCAAAACTGTTAAATTTTACCTACTAATGCGGATAATATTGATAATTTCTCGACATTTATATATTATTATTTTTTTATATAAGAGTAAATGATATGATCTTTCTAAGCATCCAAAAACAAAACTGCTTTTAAAATTTAATATTTTGACGAGTATTTTTTGCGGACTGTACTATTTTCATTTAGTCCATCTAGAGATTATGGTGCACTGGGGACATGGCCGTTTTCAACGGGACGTTAGTGGCCTATTATAAGTTATACTCTATTCTACTTTGACTTAGTTATCTATTTAGTTTAGTGACACAATGTTTAGAAGGTCCCCTTTCTTCCCCCTTCTCCCCGATTCGTCATAAAAGAGTTCGGTCAGTGATGTTAAAACTCCTTTGTATATAGTTATGACCGTTCAAACATTGTGTTTTAGTTCAAATAAAATACAGTGTAAGTTGCCCAAATTGTATCATTCAAGCTTCAAAGGAATGCTTCAACGAAGCTAACGTAAACGAAACGTATGTGACCATATCTCATTAAATGGTACTTTGTAAACTATGCAACGTTGTCAGATAGAACACAAAAGGTTTATCAAATTAAGTTATCCGTCTAGATAATTTTTAAGCGACTACAAGACAGGAGAAGGTTCACAATTACAGTAAGTACTTGTAAAAACCATTTTCTCTCCTTTAAAACAAATAACACAGTATTTATATTATACTCGCTGGAGAAGTTGCTGCATTCTCCGTTGCAGTACCCCTTGGAAACCCTGTGACTCTTATGGGTTGAATAAAAGCACACACTCACCTGGAAAGACCGGGATGGAAGAGATAGGTGGGTCTGTTCGACGGGAACGGGGCCGGCCGGCCAACAACACACACTATCAGCACTTTCAGTTCTTCAGGTGTTGGTGAGTTCTTGATTCATCCAGTCAGGGATAGTTAGGAGCACTAACGGTCAGCTATCTTCTAACGGGTTGAATTTTTATATCTTTTTTTTGAAAACGTGTGTCACAGCGCGCATGCAAATGAACGAACTAGGCGATGGTTTTTTACTTTACTCGCGCGTGCCTGCTACAGAAAATGAAGACACAGAAAGTGGGAGGATTTTTGAAATAAGAATATGGTATGGGTTTTAGGATTATTATTTAGTAAAGTGGAAGAGATGGTTTAGATTGGTCCAGTGTTTTTTTAATAAATAGGTACCGTACTGTACAGTTCCGTACCTTTTTCTCCTCTATTTGTCACCCGATTTGGTTTTTTATTTCTTTATTTAGTAGCTATTGACGAGAGACAAATTTCAACCACCGAACACTAGTGCTAATAAATGCTTAACCTAACTTAGATTAAGCATTGTCTGACTTTTGGATCGAATTTGCATATTAGGCGATTTCATATGAATATGATGATGATCTGGTGGAAAACGTTTGGAACTCCGTGACGAAAGGTAATATAACTATGATCTAAAATACTGAACACAGATAGTTATTACTTTGTAAAATAACTTGATCACCTACCAGATTAAGGCTTGATGATAAATTTAAAAATAAATAATCGCTCGTCTCATAGGCTAATGGACTTTGAACCTCCTAATAATCCTAAGTAAAATAACATTAGAAATGCGAATGTGTATTTGTTTGTTGCGTTTCCACGCCTTAACTTCCTTACTCAATAGATCATGAAATTTTATGATGAAGTATAGAAAAGGACATAGGACAACTTTAATTCAAAAAAAAGTATTGGTTCCGAGGCACACAAAAGTAACTTTAACGCAAGCGAAGCATCAGACAAAAGCTAGTCACGAATACATATTTTAGGATTTTGATGAGTAAATGTATAAACAATTTACATAATAATATGTAGGTAGTCCCACCCGCGTACTTTGATTATTTGGTAGTTCTTAAACAAGATCTTTGTTACGCCAAGAACACATTCTGTATACTAGTTGCCCGGCCACGTGAATTGCAGCTAAAGAATTTGGAATAAAAAATATAAAAAACTTGGACCAAACTTTCTGCAAAATTTCATTGAAATCGGTTCATTTATTTAGATGTTTAGTGCGAACAAATAACGTTACACAAAATTTTTACATAGATATACCTACATTTATGACGGCCGCGGATTATTAGATAATAATTGTTTCGTATTGATTATAAGTTAGTCATTGATGACGTAATTTAGTTATTGGCATATGCGTTGCTTCGACAATTATTTATTCTGAAATCATTTAGAAAAATAAAACTAGAATAAGAGCGGGTAATCCCGAAGGAAGTGATAGGCAAACGCAAAATGAAGTGACAGCTGAAGATTCGCTTGACAACTGGTTATATATTTTACGTTTATGAGCTGGTGCACAATGCGTACACATGCTTAATCTATTGCCTCTTAACCTTGTTTGCGTCCAGTTTATTGTGTTTTATTTCACGTAAGTTGAATAAGAAAACATTTAACAGAGCAAACGTGGTTTCCGCTATTATCACGCCCACGATGGAGAATGACAATATATGTAAATGTACGTGTAAACGGATAGGCCACGAAAGAGGCTACACTGTCCAGATCGGCAGTTTACCGTACCCGTAGCTGGCAAGCTTGTATGAAAGGTCTGATGAATGAGGAAGAGGCCCTCTATCGCCTCTGCCTACCCCGGACGGGAATAGGGATTGAGTATATGTGTATGTATAGTAGATTAAACTAGTCATAATAAATAGTGTTTATCTTTAGTATACTAAATCCTTAGTATGCATGGAAAGCAAATAAAAATCCCGCCAACGTAGAAGCGAATTAAAAAGAAGATAAAACCGTCCAATCGCTATATTTCATTGAAGTTGGAGGCATCAGTTTCAAGATTTACTAACTAATTACTAAGTATGAATCGCACACCGACCTTGGCCCGACATGGTATTAATTCTATCTTTTTACGCGACTCCCCGAAAAAGAAGTGTAATGTTGTCAAAGTTCTTGTATGTATTTATGTATGTGAGTATCTTTATTCCACTATAACTTCTAAATGCCTGAACAGATTTGGATGTAGGCATAATGTATTGTAAAAACCCTTACATGATCCCGAGTGTCACTCTGGTTTAATTTTTGAAAAAGAACTATATGGCATCTGTATGATGCCATTTTTAAATCTAATACCTTTAAACGAGCAATTCTTGTATATATATTATCTGAATCAAGGGAACGGTTCTAACGATTTTGATGAAATTTTGTATACAGATACAGTTTTGCATTTTAGGGTAAGAGTCTTAACGAAATTAAGTACTATAAAAGACTTTGAAAAATTATCAAGTTTGTTAATATTTTTAAGTTGCCAACCAAACATGAAAAGTACATGATTTTACGATAAGCAAAGTATGATGTGATAAGTTTTGATTTCGCCCAAGTTTATGCAGAACCCACCATTTTGACGTTTAATTTAGGTATACTGATGTGACTTGACACTCAACTATCTTTAGTTTTGTTCAACTTTCAATGACTTTCCTGACTTGTAATGACAGTTTTAAATTAGTTCAGGTCTACGTCTTGTTCACATCGTTATCATTTAGAAATATTTAGGACTTGATGGTATGATAAGTATTTTTGTTTCTTTGCCGCTATTTAGCTTTATAAAAAATAGATCATAGGCTAAGGCTAAATTCTTCTTGCTGTAGTGGTACTTTAAGGATATAAAGAACATAAATACAAGTACATTTGCTGTCGCATATATTAAAGTATTCGTTTTACTCAAGTATGCGCCGTTTGTTTTCAAGCTTTTGAATCTTTTCAAATAATAGCTTACTGCGATCGGATCTGAAATATTCAAGCACAAATCTATTTTATTTTATCTATTTGTACATTTATGAGCTGTAAATAGAGATGGACAATGTGTTTATGCCCGGCGGGCAGAAATGGCAAAAACTGGGCATTTTGGGCATACATTTATTTATGCCGGAATATGTGCCCAATCACGGGGCAAACATTTTTTTTTGTTTTATAGTATTTAAAATAAAAGAAGAAATATACATTTTCATCACAAAGTGAGGTTACCTATTATCCACATCAAAACTTTAGAAAAAGAAAATTTTAAACAAACTTAGATAAAATGATAAAACATTATAAAAATCAATAATCTAAAAATCAACTAATAGTTAATCAATCATAATAATTTTAAATATCACACATATAATCACAGTAGAGAATCATAATCCTTGTATGACACCAGAACGTATTACAATAATCAAAAAATGTTTATTGTAGTGTAGATTTATTTGTCCTAATCACCATCGGTATAGTATAACCATTCGCTAACATTAATGAATTTAATATTGTTTGTTTGTCATGAAGTTGATGCTGCTGGTTCTATATCTTCCCATCTACTCTCTATTAGAGAAGATTCTTCTCTTTGTTTTTAAGCACCATAAATACTTCGTGGATGTTGAATCCATTGCCCTCCAGTTTGAATATATTGTCTGTTAAATGTGAATATATTGTTGCTCAAGGAGACTGATGCACTGATCTGTCATAGACCAGAAATCTTTTTTGTTTACTATCGGGCGTTGGTTGTAGGTTTTCATGAACCATTAAACTTCAGAGCGAGAGAGAGGGATAGTTCGCTAAACAGCCACGAAATGACGGCGCAGCATGGTGTGTATGCGCATCCCTCGCCCCGCCGCGCCGCTCCCACTTGGTGCAAGTGTTCGGACCACCGCTTCGCGTGTAACTCGTAATATTTATATCGTTAATATACTTTTTAAGCGTGTTTTAAATAGTGTGCTTAAATTCATAAAATAATACTTATAAACAATAAACAATATCAAAACTCAACAACTAATCCTCGCTTCCAATGATAGTATCTGTCTACGCCGATATGTTTACTGAACCGTTCTAATTTTAGTTTTATCATTTTAATGTAATGGTTTTCTTATTATTTCTATAAAGGCTAAAGTATCCCTACTTTAATATTGTTATATGTATAAAGCTTACCTTTAAAACTTTACTTGAGTCAGTTCCCTTTTAGACTTACTGCCTTAACGTTGTCGAAAATACCTTACTTTCTTTTAGCGCTCTGAGATTATTTTATATATATTTTGTTAAGGCTGAAATTATATTAATTATACAAATTAGAAGCTTTATTTATTTTGTCTTTGTTCCGTAACGAACAGTATCATTTATGTTAATTAATTTTAATTCAAAAATATATGCCCAGATAAATGCCCAATTTATCGGCACTTATTAGGATTATTCCCAATTTGCCATAAATGCTCGGGCATTTACCCATCCCTAACTGTAAATCGTCTGTATCATTAACCGCTTGCTATAAATGCTTTGTGAGGAATACTTTAAATATATGTTTATTATATTCTACTAGTTTTTGCTGGCGGCTTCGCTCGCGTTAAGGTAGATTTTGTCTAACAATTCGCTATCCTTCGGGAACAGTACTTTTTTTTCATCCAGGAAAAAGTTCCCTAAAAAAGTATCCTATGTCCTTTTACAGAAAAGGGCAGGATTGACTCGTGTTAGCTGTTTAGATTTTTCATAACCTGCAAAAAAGCATACAACCCTTGGTGACCGCAAGACCAAAAGTGTTGTTGACGCGTTGCTGACCCTATATACCCTTCTTGAACAGTCCGTCCTATAGGAAAACTATGGCACTTTAATGCCATAGTTTTTCTATAGGTTGAAACTTTCAGAAGTCATGTTAAGTACATTATATTCGTTTGTTTCTTTTGCATCTATAAAACGCCTAGCTTATATATTATATAGCTTTTATAATTTTTTTTCAATCAGACACTTAACGGTATCAGGAATCAATTTCTCCCAAAACATACAAAAAAGTATCTGCAACACGTTCGAAAACCAGACACAATTGCAATAATTTGGAAAGCGTTCCGAAACACTTCGGCACTAGAGTCAAGACAAGGATCATATTTCGAACTCAAAAGTCAATAAGTGGTGCTGCGAGCGCCGTGAACATCTGTATTATTGTGTACTGCTGGGTACTGTTGTGTATTATTGTGCATTGTGCATCTGTGCCAGCTGACCGCTTCGTGAGCTGATATTGCACTGGATACACTTTGTGTATGTCCTATAGAATTGTACATATTGAATGCATATACTATGGAAATTGGTTTTTCTATAGATATGTATTAGATCTTGCGCGTAGTTTGCAATATGTGCATCGGTTCAGGTCTACTTATTGAGAAATTTACGACCAGTCTTTATAGGCAAAAAGGCATAGTAGATTGATATCTAGGATGACCTGATGGTCAAAATGAAGTCGTCTTATTGGACAAGCACTTGTAGGTATTGGTGTAGTTTTATATATGTATATATATATTTTTTTATGGTATAGGGGACAAACGAGCAGACGGGTCACCTGATGGTAAACGACTACCGCCGCCCATGGGCACCTGCAACTCAAGAGTCACAAGTGCGTTGCCGGCCTTTATGGTGGGAGTAGGGGAAGGGTGGAAGAGGGGGAGAGGGAAGGGTTAGGGTAACCTCACTTACTCGGCGAAAAGCAATGAAATCTTTGCTTCACTGCCGGTTTTCTATGAGGCCGCGGTATTACTCCGGTTGAGCCGGCCCATACGTGCCGAAGCATGGTTCTCCCACGAATAGTATGTATTTCTATAATATAATTATACTGGTAAGACCGATAGCCAGAACACCTTGTGCTAAGGGATCAAGTAGGTAGCACTTGAGTAGCATCTGCTAACACTTGTGCTTGGAGATAGCACTTATTAAATTAATTATAATGATGAACGTTGGACAAAGGTAACGAATAGGTAAGTGTGACTGGCTTATTGGTCTAGTGGTTACTGGTCCTGACTGCTGAGCCAGAGCATGATCATTTGTTCTGTGCCTGGGTGTAATTTATGTACTCGTATAATTAATATGTATGTTTTTAGAAATATATAAGTATGTATATCAGTGGTATGGTTAACATAGTACAGGCTCTGCGTAGTTTGAAATCAGACGGCCGTGTGTGCCCAATTGTTATGTTTGAAAAATGTTACAGGTATATATGAAAAAAATGTGTATCTCCTTTTTTGGAGTTGGTTAAATATAGGTACTATGTATGATCTTTGTTTCGCGAGTCCGACTTACGCTTGTTTTGATTTTCAAATTATTTTTATTTCATAAAACATTGCGTACATTTACTTGTTAATCCCTA
The DNA here is from genome assembly GCA_963859945.1 of Euplagia quadripunctaria. Lineage (NCBI taxonomy): Eukaryota > Metazoa > Arthropoda > Insecta > Lepidoptera > Erebidae > Euplagia > Euplagia quadripunctaria. The sequence goes on from OY982563.1 coordinate 1,044,509, forward strand.
AATCTAGTCAGACTTTACGAGGTTCTAATTTTAAAACGATCCCTTTTAAAATTAATCTTAATTCCTTTGTTTACATTTTCTTCGTTAGTACTTGGGAGTTCGAGCTTCGCTCAGTAGCTTTTGTAAAATTGCGTTTTACAGGAAATACAACTATGCAGTTGAACTTAAACTGCAAAACTGTATCTGTTTACAAAATTTCATCAAAATCGTTAGAACCGTTTCCGAACACCCGAAATATAAATACATGCAAACAAGAATTGCTCGTTTAAAGTAATATGATTACGTAGGTATAGAAAGTTTTGTTCAAAACTTATTCAGTTGTACCTTATTATTGAAATGAGTTTAAACCTACAAGAGGAATACAATGAAAAATTTGTTTTCAATAAACAGTTAAGTTAATAAAACTCGTAACTTTAAAAGTTGTTTTAAAGTGATCGGACTTCTTGGCAACAGCCAGGCCGAGTTGCAGGTATAGATAGGTAATCACCCGGGTTTTTACCCAATCGTGGGTTTCAACCCGGTTTTTACCCAATCGTGGGTTTCAACCCGGGTGATTACCCATCTCTAGAGATGGGTAATCACCCGTAAACCCAATCGTGGGTTTCAACCCGGGTTTTTTACCCAGTCATGGGTTTGAAGACGGGTGATTACCCATCTCTAGTTACAGGTATGCGACCTTGACCTGCTCGATCAATTGATTACACTCCCCAATACGTCTGTATGAGCAATATCCCTTTCCTTCCCATTTTATCTTCATTTCCCATACACTTCAAATGTTATTCCTCTCCGCGGATACAGGTATCTACGTATATAGACAGTTAAATGTCATTTCAAGTACCTAGATCATATTTGAAGAGTGTACGAAATATAAAACAAATAACACAACGATTGTATTGGTTCATTGAATTAGCTATTTTTTTAAAGACACCTCCCGCATTAGGAAGCTTCACAAACAAACAACAGACACAAAAACACGCTAGTGGATCTTAAGCTTCAACTATTTAAACATAACTAGAGATCGTTGGTGGTCGTATTTGAACATAATTCACGAGGTTTAAAAGTTTTGTTTTATTTCAATGACCAGTATAAGTTGAACTGTCATTGTATAGAATTTCCGTACCACGACAGGTCAACGTATTTCCTAGATACGTGTAAATTTTTGTACCCGTCTTCACAAACTTTTAAATTTATAACGCAAGGTCAAGTGGGAGTGCCATTATCATTCGACACGTATACGGGTTACCGGAGTGATACCACGGCCTCACAGAAAACCGGCAGTGAAGCAATGTTTTCATTGTATTTTGCCGAGTGAGTGAGGTTACCGGAGGCGCTAACCCTTCCCTCTCCCCCTCTTCCCTACTCCCTCTCCCCCTCTTACTGGGAAGTTCCCTTACAACCACCTTAAAGGCCGGCAACGCACTTGTGACTCTCGACTTACAGGCGCCCATGGGCAACGGTAGTCACCATCAGGTTACACATCTGCTGATTTGCATTAAAAAAAAATACTCGCAACAATTAGAATTAACGTGTTTGTGAAACTATATCATACAACACCTAATCAAGGATCGGCCATCAGGCGATCGAATCCCGATAATCGCTCTTAGCGTGTATGCTTTATGTGCGGTCTCAGTTTTTTTTTTTTTTATGGTATAGGGGCAAACGAGCAGACGAGTCACCTGATGGTAAATGACTACCGCCGCAGATGGGCACCTCTTAAGGTGGTCTTGCCGCCCTTTAAGGTGGGAGTAGGATAGGGGAAGGGGGGGAAGAGTGGGAAGAGGGGAGAGGGAAAGGACGGGAATAAGGGAGAGAGAATTGTTAGGGCCTCCGGTAACCTCACTCACGCGGCGAAATGCAATGCAAGCATTGCTTCACGGCCGGTTTTCTGTGAGGCCGTGGTATCGAGCGGAGTCGAGCCGGCCCACACGTGCCGAAGCATGGCTCTCCCACAAAAAATCCGTTATGTGATTTGCGTGTTTACATAAATTGTTGTTGCTTTTTGTTCGGGTACTTATCGCAATATGTTGTTGCAATTAAAGCTAAAACAAATGGTCGTGATTAATTTAAAATACACTACTTTTTAATATCATCACAAGCTACAATTTCTGAAAGTTTCAGACTTGTACGTACGTTCGTTTCAAAGTTATTAAATGTTGGAAAAAAACGCTCTTTTTTAATTTTGTCCTTCATTTGCTGTTAAACAAAAGCACTTAGCGACTTTGAACAGGTCTCATTTTGTAGATAATTTAATGGAGAACAAAAAAGTTTTACGCACTTGTAATGAAAAATGTACTAGAAACGAGAAATCACACGAAATGTTAAGAAAAGTCGTTTTTTTCGTTAAATATATTTAAACATATAATATATATAATAATTGTTAAATAAAAAAAATGACGCCCAACTTGTCCAGACTGGACGAAATTCTTAATCAGCGATTTTTTATACTATTTATCCAAAAATAAAAATGCGTGGTAATCTAATATTTAGGTATTTTAGTTCCCGGACTGTGCCATATATCTAACATTTGAGAACAGAGCTTCCGCCATGGGAATTACCTCCACGCCTCTTTACAAACATTGATTTTTGTTGGTCTATCTGAACCATATAAACACAGTATATTAGAAAGTCCTTATATTTACATTGCATATATGGCATACAAGTACAACAGCGATCGGTGTACAAACAACGTATACACCAGGGGGCGCCGCTGGCCCAAGTTTCATAAACTTTTTATTTGTACACCGTCACTAGAGGGAGTTAACTTCATGTTATTGCGTTAGAAGGAAATATTGTACGATATCTTGGGAGACTTTTGTCTTTTATATTTGTTTAAGTATGTGATTAGTCAATCGCGGATCGTTTGGGAAGAGTCACGACCCTAGATAACATTTTTCATAATAGCAAAGAAGTAAAGAATGACAACGTTCGCTTTATGATACGCATGGACTCCGGTGGGTATGCAATATCAGTGGTGTTGCTAAACCCCTCCACAAGACGCTCTCGTTGTAAGAGTGCTGTTTTCCCGCAGTCTTCAATAAAGTGGAGGGAGATATTTCAACACTAGAATGACCGGAAGGTTTGGGGCAGAGTGAGACTCTTGAAAATATTTGGCTTTGGAAGTTCTGAGAGTTTTTTTTATTTGTTTTTATTTATTAATATGTTTTATTAAAGTTCGCTTTTTATTCGTTTATTTTAAGACTAACTTTTTTAGTAAGTGTACACATGCCCTAGCTTTAAACGAAGTATTGGGATTGATTTATCTTTGAGTTGTTACACAAAACTGGTCTGCATTAGATATTACGCTCGGGTATAAAGGAAGGCTAGATAAACAAAAAGAGAATCAACAACTTTAATTATACAACCTTATCCTAATTATAAAATAGCTTTATACTAGACTCCTACTTTTGAGACGGGTCATAAGTTTTTAGAGGAGTGGAGAGGATAAATAAAACGCAAGTAGATAGATAAATATAGCTTATATATAAATAAGGTTCATTCATTCAGGTTCACTCACGCCTGTATAGAAGGCAGAGGCGTATCAAAACACCCACATTTTGCCTATTATAATTAGATAACACTCACGGAATAGGGGCAAGCCTATTGCCGCCAACCGGGCTCTTTGAGAATTAAAAATGGGAAAATTGGGAGTATATTAAAAGGGAAAGGGCGGAAAGAAGGTAAGGAAAGGATATTGGGAATTAAGAGGAAGGAAAAGGATATTGGTCATAAGTGTAAGCAATAGCTATAGCAGGTCAGGATCGCTTACATGTAACTACAATTGGCTGTTGCCGGGGAGTCCGAGCCCTCTCACATATGTCTATATTTATACATGGTGTAAGAAACACCGTACCGAATCCTTAAATAGAATATTCAAATCGTCATTCTGAGTCGAAAATCATTGGAATTTTCTGCCGGAAAATTCAATTTTTTTTTTACATTTTTATGCTTAGAAGTGATATCAGAATGTAATAATGAAATGTAATAAATACCGCATACGGTCAAAACTGCAATGTAATCAATCAAACAACATTTAAATATTTTATGCAATCAGCTGGTCTTGACGGCGCCAAACGTTTAAAGTCATTCACCGTATCGCACAAAAAGAATACCTACATATTATACATGTACATTGCGTAGCGCCAAATGAAACTAATGACTTCAAATCATTCAAACATTTCAAGCAGCGAACTGTAGCGTCGAAAACTACCATACAAAAAAACGGGATATCAGGTATAAATTTCTATATAAATGTACATATGTATCAGTGGAGGTACCATATTTATGTGTTCATGAATGTATATATATATTTACCGTGCACTGGTGAGCGAAATCATACGAGATACTAATAAAAACTGTACTCATACTTTAACAATGTTAAAACAATGCAACAACAACACTCAGATACAAAACGTTCCAAACTAAGTATAAAAACAGTTTTGAATTTGGACGTCGGAGTGCAAATACAAGATTAAGGCATGCATACTTAAAACCCTGAGCCAAGATGGCCGTCGTTGCTGGCCGTCGGATCTCGCAGATCTTCAAGTTCTCACCACACATTCTCGTGAATTATTCATAGTACAGACTCGTGCCAATTTTGTTGCACTTAATATCGGAGAAACAACTTGTTGCAGAAATAACTTCACTTAAGTTTTGTGTCATTTATAATGCAGACATAACGTGTGCTTATATTCCATGTTAGCGTTTATAACACACTTATTTGTTTTTTTTAAGTTCTATTTAATTAGATGGTCCGGTATCCTCTTCATCGATGTCATAGTTATAATTATGTATTTACGGGAATTAACGCGATCACGAAAAGATATTACATACCACTGAATTGCCTGACCAGGCAGCCTGTGACCACGGCCAGTGCAGCCTGGTCGAAATGTTATACCTTCTCGTGATCGCCTTAATTTCCGTAAATCCATAATTATATCATGGAACGCGAAAGTTTAAAAGTTAGGGTGTCATAGTTGTAATATGAAGTTTTTAAATTATAATTAATATCGATAGTAGTTTCTCGTCGTAAATAATCTTGTTTCGCACAACGCCAAGGAATATCACTTCGCAAGTCTTACGAAACTTCATAGTAATAATTTAATTATTTAGTCGTATTTGGGCTGTAGTACCCCGGACAAACTAACTTTAGAGTAAACGCAACCTGGGCCATGGAAGTTTAAGTAAGTAAGCATTCCTCCTGAAATTCTCTTGAAGTGAAAGTTTTCTACATTTTAGAACACTCCAATTCATCGTGGGGTCTTTCTGATTACCAAGAGGTGGAGCTGAGAACCTGCGATAGGTCCTGGCTTTTATCGCAGCGAGAATTTCGGAACAGGGCACTGACCTTATTTCAGACTTTTACTGGTTTTTTTATTTACGGAATGGCCCGTCTGACAGTAAATGATTACCGGTACCTATAAGCACTACAAGACCAGTGGCACTGTCCCGACCATCGACCAGCGCCCAGTTACATGTGTTCGCCGGCTAATAAATAAAAAAAAAATCGCTTAAATAGCAAACCGAACTAAAAAATAAAAAATATTTTTTAAACTTGAAGAACTTTTATTGTAAATAGTGTGGGATACTATTTACTATAATTTAAAATAACTCTACTTTACTAAATATGAACTATTGAACTATTTGTAACATTTTATATCAACGCTCTTTTATCAACACCATAAAAAAAGACTACTTTTTATTTTGGTTTGCTATTAAAGAGAAGCGACGTGAAACGTTGGTTTAGTTTTTTAAACTATAATTTAATTTCTTATTTTTTTGTATTGTCATCGGTCCTTGATACGTGTGCAAATTTTTCAGTTATGCGGACATCTTGAAGTAAAAGTAAGTTCAAAGATTTCGCTACATAGGTAGATGGAAACAGGTCAAGCTAATAGAAAGGGTATAAAAATAATAACACTACGCTATCAGTACTGTAAAACTGATTCAGTTTTGATTCAGATTCAGAATTGAGAAGGGTTTTGAATTGAAAACTACTGCGTAATATATAATAATTAATCACTTACTTTATGCAAGTGTAAATATATTATACCTAATATTCATATTGATATTCTCATGCGCCAAAAGGGTCATAAGTTTTCTTTTTTTGTAAATTTGTGTGTTAGCTAAATAAATGTTTTCTTTCTTTTCTTTCATTCAATTTAGGCACTGATCAATGCGAATCCTAATCCTAATACAATCAGGATTCTGATACAATCCTGATCCACAACATCTCTATTTTCCACAAAGATTACAAGCCAATGCATGTTACATCAAATATACAATTATCCTAATACGTAATTAGAAAATAATCATATATAGTTTAATGGCGATGCATTCAAATTTTAACCTCCTGGGTCCGTTAAATTAGAAGCGCCGGAGCTAACTCATTTAATCTACGACTAATTTACGATCTACGGTTAACGGCATCTCTTGGTTCGAAATACCACTAAAGTAACGATTGCTCATTTATTAGCAGAATTATAGCCTACATTTAATTAGCTGCAGCCCGAGGCTTAGAGGTTTTCAAACTAGACCATCCCAATTTCCGCCAATTTGCTTGCAATTTGTGTATGAAAATATCGAGAAGTTCTCAAAAACCTCAATCTGTTTTCATGTTTCTTTGCACGGAGAACTGAACTCCTAGGAGCTTATACCTAGTAATAATTGCTCTTTGTTTTTGTGTAGAGAGAGAGAGAGAGAGATCTCCAAGCCTCCATGAGCGCTTGCCTGCTTGAAATTACTTGACATGAATGTTTAAAGAAAAATAAGATATCTAACATGAGACACAGGAGCTAGTAATTTATAGTTAAACATAACCTACATTTTGAATAAAATAATTTATGTTAATAGTTCCTCTAAAACTAACTGAAAGATGAACAGTTTAGCGCAGCAGAGTTAATCCAGCGCGGTCGGCCGCCAATGAATTATTTATAAAAAAAAAAACATTTGTTTGTATTTACTACAATCCAATATAACCCATATACCAATACGGTAAGAGTTGAGATAACCGAAGAAAAACATTCGTCATGTATGAAAGTTAAAGCGAAAAATATTATAATGCGGGTTGAAAGTGGACTGTATCTTTTTATGGTGACAAAAATATAATAGAGACGCTTTTCGGATTTCTGGTCGACTCGTCATTTTGAGTTTATTTTTTATGTAATAATAAAAAATGCCGTTTCTAAAGACACTAGAAGATGGAAGACACAATATAATACTAGCTCCAATCAATCTAAGGCAACTGGGTAGGGAAAACTTTGAGGATTGTGTTCATAGTAATGGGTGCCGAGCGTGTGTCAGGCATACTCAGCACAGGTCGTATATCCCGGTAACCTTGACAGGGACAAGGATTATTTTTGGGACTCCGAATTAGAACTAGAACTAGCAAGAAGGTAAGTCTGGAATCTTACTGACGGTAGAAAGAGAATTGATGTTTCACGCGCTTTTCCAGAAGATACAACAGGGCTTACTTTGTTTCAAGTTCAATTCAATCATAATAAAAAGCATCTTTGCATGATTTAATATTTACTTTACAAAGGTGGAATTTAATAGTCTCAGATGATGTATTAGATCTGATATTATTTTTATATTACTTTACCTGGTATAAAAAATGTCCCGCCCGCCTTATGGTAAGCGATTACCGTAGAGTATGGACGCTTGCAATTCCACGCGAGTCGTGTCTACGACGGGTCAGCAACGCGTTTGCGTTGCCGACCCTTTAAAAACCTAAATAATCCTTTCTTGAATAACCCCATACTATAGTCCCTCGAGAAAACCTCGGTATTCCCAGTCGTTTGCGAGCTATCGCGGGAGGAAATTTATCTAGAACCGTACCGTGCGCGACCCGGTTACTCTTGAACGATCACCAGGAAACCATCCAACATTCTCCTTGTAGTTTATTGGTGAACCATTAAACACGAACTACCCAACTTTAGGCTAACTTGAATTAATTATATTATTAACACATCTGAAGCCTTTTCCTAACGTTCACTGCGAAACTTCTTGTTGTGCGTCCCTGAACCTTAAAGAAGTGAGGAACGCTGTTAGAGGCAAGTTCTAAGATAGTATAATTTAGATTGATACGGAATTACCAAAAGAGTAGGTACAGTAAAAAAGCTATATTTATGGCAATATATTAAAATTATACTGCCGCTGTTTGCTGTTTTGCCCACTTGAGCCTCATTTACCGCCGTAAAGAACATCCAGGTCTTAAACTATCTGTGTACGTACCAATTTCATGGATCCGTTTTCTAGTTTTTGCGTGAAAGACAAAACAATCGTTTAAGTGGTAACTTCTTCCTACCACGGTAAGTTGTGGAGGAACGTTGTCAAATTCTGAGGATCCTCCGATCAGGCGAGGTGATCATGCCTATCGCGGTCCAAACGGTTGGTGTTGGATTGTTGTATATACACTGTGTTACAGAACGGTGTGGTTTTATTATATGTATTGTATGTAGTATAAGTATGGCCACAGATAAGGTAATAGTATGGCTCATTTTTCTTTTGTTTTCTTTGGGAAACGATTATTTATATGGATCATAATTAGTGATTTTTGTCAATCCTGATATACTATTGAACTCTTTAGTATTTGTTACCTATTTATAATAGTCATGTCTCTTATCTGTCTATTTATCATTAAATTATCAAGTTCATATTGTCAATTTCAAAATACATTTTCACAATTAAAAATCGGAGAAACGCTAAACAAGTATATGTTAAAAATGAAATAAATCCCTTTGAGCGATACAAGATCAGTACTTACTATGTATTTTGTCCCGTCTTTAGATAGCACTGAAGTATTTTTGCAACTTATTTTGAACAATTTGTTTGGCTTCCGATCCAAACCCATTGCAGCTGAACGTTTTAGCTGAAAGTTGTGAATCACACAAATCCATATTAGGTTGCGGATTTGTATGATTAGTGTATACTATTACTACGAGTCTGGGTGTACTGGTGTCCATTGATTATATGTTTGTAAAGCGTCGCGTGAAAGTACATTCAAAGCATTTTAAGTAAGTAAGTACTACCACCACTCGTCAGCTATCAGTTGGTCATAGATTGTCACGCGTGATTTAAATAGAGTTATCCTGTTTTGGTCTATTTATCCGGTGTACTTAGCTTGTGACTCAAAAGTGTTGTGTAAAAATAATGTGTCGGAACTAGAACCGTAAACATGCAGAAGTGCCATTTAAAACAAATAATAAACGCAGAAGGGACAGCATTTGCGAATTTGCACCTCACCGAACAGCTCTTGCTCTACTTTACAACCGTATTAATAAAGAAATTTACATTCATCCCCTAAATAAAAATTGATTTAAATTAAGTTTAACGGTCTGGCTAAAAACGTTAGACTATGCACACACGGAATCTTTTTTAAAAACTCCATGTTAGGCTCCATTCTGACATCTCATACTGTCACATACAGAAAAATTCGGACAATACAGTCACACAAGTACGCAGGTACACATACCTTTTCACACTAGCTTCATTCACATATTACACATACACACCCTCATACACACACTAACCTAATATTGTGGAGAAAGTATATTTGCAATCACAATGAACTACTCCATCCTTGTGATGCAATAATGTTGTATAGTTGTAATACATAGTTCGTATTTAGTCAGATTGTTCTCCGACCAAGGAAGGCGGTGACACCTGTGATACAGTGAATTTTCACTAGTACAGGTGACAACGTTGCAAACCACTATGTACTTATACGGACTCTTGTTTCCAGTATTATTGTGTATGTGTCAACTGTTGTATTTGCTAAATAAATTTATTATAGTTAATTTAGCTTGAAAAAAATGGATATAAAGAAAAAAAAAAATCTTGGAAAATGCTTTGCCTAGTGTAGGTGACATTTCTAAACAACACATTATGAATACAGCATATTATCAATTTCAATGATTTTTATATTTTTTATATTTTTTTGGGGAAATTTTAAAAAAATCTAGACATTCCATCAACATTCTTGGTATTAAATACCCATAGTTTCATTCATGTAAGCCTCTCTCATACGAAATAATAGCTTTATCGGTCAATTTCAAGTTTCATTTTTCAGTTTCAAAATAAGAAATAAGATTTCTGTACTAAAAATCACGAATTTTCGTAAAATTCTTAGCGCTTTACGTTATTCACTGGATCTTCTATACGACCATAAAATATGGCAACACCTTGCTGCAACATTCTGTATACATAATTTTATAACTAAGGTAATAAATCGTTATTTACTAAGGCATCAATTCAAAGAAATAAATATAATACAATAGATACACGATCTCTTTTAGGTAAAAATCGCTTCAAAGAGTGACACTCGATAGTACCACGACAGTTACATTTAATGTGCCGTCGTAATAATAAACTAGACCATACAATGAATGTTTCTGTGAATATATGTTGTAATAGGTTGATACAAAATCTGCAATGTAAAGCGTCTGTTTTATGTTATTATTTAGACTCGTGGTCGTGGCAGGTACGCAGCTACGTATTTCGAAAATAACTAACTTTAAAATTTTCATTTGTTACAGTGCCATTATTATACTTTAAAAAACAGTAGTGAAAATATTATACGTTTCGAAAGTACGATATTTCTTTGCATTAGAAAAGCATAGTTTTAGCATTTTTCGGCTACACCTGAAACATTACACCGGTACCGCGGACGCGAAGCGTCTGATAGATCAACTGTGCTTACAACTACATTTAAGCACAGTTTTTTTAGCGCCGATCAAACATCTATGGTATATTTGATCGAAGAACTCACGTAATAAACATAAATTTGTTGTAGGAACCTGCCCTAGGCTCCAAAAAATTAAGAAGTCGTTTTGAGGCCAATGTCTTAACTTAAGTCCATAGTAAAACAGAAACTATGCCTGAAGGGGTATTACCTACTCAATATTGGATTACATGGAGGATAAAAACACGTTGGACTAAATGGTTTTGGATTCACAGGTTATTTCAAATACTTAATATAAACGTAATGTGAGCTAATATGTTTCTTATTTTCCGTCTTTTATGTGTTTCTTTTCTTCTTTTTAATTTTTTTCTTAATTTTCAATTTCCCTATTGCCATATCCTTTGTTTTAGTTTATTTACTTTTAATTTTAAAAACATAATAGCACACAACAAAATGATGTGATGTTTACTAAATACTGTTAAAACGGTCTGGTTTTTTTTAAAAGAGTGGCCGTGAGTTTGTTTACGATTTCTTCTCACAAGGCTCACCCATTTGGAAAGGGGCGGTTATAGATCAAAACAGGCAGATGTGATATTATGTTATCCATTTTTTTTTCTTTAATACTTTTACATTTGACGAAGCGAACTATTGTTGCGGTGACTCTGTATGTATTGATTATGAAATAAAGATATTGAATTGAATTGAATTTAGTATTATTTATAGCGGAGTTTTCTAAGTAACACATTGCAGTTTCAACAGACCTCCAAAGGATGTGGGATAAGGTTGTCAACGCAAATATGACGTAAGCAGTAGTGGAAATACTTACAGGCACCTGTAACCACCCACTCACCACCTCAATAAACTATTAAAGAAGTAGGTATTCCCAAAAAAAACAGGATCAAGGATCATCAGAATAACATATAGGTTTCATTACATCAAAATACGTGTGCTATAATCAAGTAAATTTCTTAGTTTTAACATTGTTTGCGCCGATTATTTTGGGGTTTAGTAATACACAATGTAGCGATGTATTTCATATTCTTCATTTGTTGTTATTGCTTTCACTAACAACATCATTTTTTATTCGATAAACTTGTCGTTTCACATTGTATAAAAGTTCGCAGTTCCAGTATGTCAATATACTCGGCAATCATATGTTAGGCGTCCATTGGACGCTCATGCAAACGTCAATCATTACGAAAAAGTCATGTTTGACGGATGTTCTTTGGTGATTGCTTAGATAATATCAACATTAAAATCTCATCATGCAATCGTCAATCACTACGTTAAACGATAGGTTGTTCGTCAATCACCGTTTTGATTGTGGCAAACTGACAGCAAAATCTATTGTGTAATGGGCGTCTTAAAGACATAAACGACGTTAACGAAACGTAAGATGTCCTTTGCTGTTACTATATTGTGACCAACACGGCATGGTAGTTCTGTTTCATTTTAACAGTCTAAAAAGCATGGCCGAATGTTAATAATATTTAATTTTCCTTGCAACATTATTAACAACTTAATGTCACAAAAGATTCGAGGAACCAACTAAAGAAGTGTAGGAGTTGCCAAATTTAAAAAAAAAATAATTGTACCTAAACTTTATTAAAACTGTACAATAAAATGTCATGGAAGTCACAATCTCAAACAATATACGATAACTATACAACAACAACAATTCATATAAAATTGTATGGGGGTTAACATCTAAAAATGTTGCCCAAAAAAATATTGCGGGATAATAGATCTTTTTTGTTTTTGTATCGTGTGTAAACCCCCTCGGGTCATCACCCCACCTGGGCCGCCGGTGAAGTGGTATGTTGGAATCGAACCGAAGGCCTTGCCCGCCTTCCGGTTTACACGGTGCGCCACCGTCTCAGGCCCGCTTCTGCTAATGTAATGTAAAGTAATGGGCAGTCTCACCCGTTACCGTTAAAGTTTGTAAGTTATTTATTCACAACAAACTACAACACGTACACCAAAAATAAACTGTTTCAAACTAAAAGACCAATTCAATATTTGAAACCTCTGGAATAGCAATTTAACAAATACTATAGATTCGTTGCATTGCAAACGAATGTTAGATTTCGGATGGACAAAATTCAATATAACTGCTAACCCAATTGGCAAGTACAAATGTAACGTGTTCACCATTGACTGCGTAACAATGTAGTTAAAAAAATATACATTAGAAAGTTTATTGTTTTCTCTGTCAATAATAGTTTTAGACTACATATATGTAAAACGGAAGCTAGTGTATTTTTTTTATTTAAAAAGAAAATAAGGCATCAATATATATATTGTACTAGCAGCGCCCCGCGGTTTTACCCACGTAAGTCCCGATCCCGTGGGAATATCGGGATAAAATGCATAGAAGCAAGAATATAAAGCAAGCAAATATAAAGCAAGAATATCCTATATGTTAATCCAGGTCTCCAGCTATCTACATACCAAGTTTCATCGCAATCGGTTCAGTAGTTTTGGCGTGAAAGAGTAACAAACATCCATCCATCCATCCAAACTTTCACATTTATAATATTAGTGGGATTTATAATATTAGTGGGATTATATTATACTAGCAGCACCCCGCGGTTTCACCCGCGTAAGTCCCAATCCCGTGGGAATACTGGGATAAAAAGTAGCCTATATGTTAATCCAGGTCTCCAGCTATATACATACCAAGTTTCATCGCAATCGGTTCAGTAGTTTTGGCGTGAAAGAGTAACAAACATCCATCCATACTTACAAACTTTCGCGTTTGTAATATTAGTAGGATAATCATAACAAAATAACTTTTTGAGAGAAGTTTATTATGTAAATGCTTGTGTTAGAAGTGGGTTCACGACGGCAGAGTACTGGGTGGGGTTCGAACCCGCAACCGCTTGATCGCAAGTCTGACGCCTTAGGCATTACGCCGCTTCATAATGGTTATACTTCCCAATCTTTCCCTAAACTAACTACCTTTCCCCTTCAATATACTCCCAATTTCCCATCTTTAATTCCCAAAGGGCCCGGTTGAAGTCTTGAGGGTAGCCCTCTATTACGTAAGTAATAGTTGGCAAAATTACCTCACATCTCTTCCTTCCCATTCGTGGTAGAGGCGTGAGTATATATGTGTGTGTATATGTTTAGAGAAGGCAGAGCATAGGAGTCTGTTCGAATAGCCTGATCCAGTACGTCTACAGAAGATCGCGGTCAGACAGTGTAGTTGTTTTTTGCAATTGATTATAATATATTTATTTTATGGATAGCTTTATAGTGGCCTGATAACTAACTACCCTACCACGGCCTCACAGAAAACCGGCAGTGAAGTAATGCTTGCATTGCATTTCGCCGCGTAAGTGAGGTTTCCGGAGGCCCTAAACCTTCCCTCTACCTTATTTCCGTCCTTCCACTCTCCTCTCTCTCCCCTCTTCACACTCTTCCCCCCCGTCCCCCTCTTCCCCTACCCCCACCTTAAAGGGCGGCAACGCACTTGTGACTCTCGTTTACAGGTGCCCATGGGCGGCGGTAGTCATTTACCATCAGGTGACCCGCCTGCTCGTTTGCCCCCTATACTATAAAAAAAAAACTACTTATTACTAATAAGTATATAAAAATGTATTTACGATTTTTCTATCTTATGTTGAATAAATTGTATTATTACAGTTCGCACTTTTTTAGTCTATAGTGTATCAGGTATCTAAGAAAAGTAGAAAGCATGCGAGTTATTCATTTAATTTGATGAAATTGAAAATGTTGAAATAACTGATATCTAGCGTTATTCACATTAGTTCATTTTTTAACGCTGTACACGAGAGCAGTAAATTCTTGGACGACATTAGTTTTCACCTCATCAAATACGTCAATGTTTTATATTTTGAAAAAAACTGTCAGTCATAGGACTGCACGTCAGAAGTGGAAACACACACACACATCTGTATATCTACTCGTACATATATACCAGATGTGTGTGTACTGAACGTGACGGTCAAGCGAGTTCAGTCCATTTTTCCCATACCAAAAGTGCCCAATGTGCCCAAAGAAGTTTTTACTTCAATAATTTAAAAGGCCTGACTTTTCCTTTATTATAAAATGGAATGGCGTGAATAGCTGGTAGAGCAAGACATAATTCCGATATCAGTTTTAATGCTAATGTTGTCGGTATAATTATCTTATATCTAAGCTACAATAGCCTAATGTAAACAGCTCGAACGAGCCGTAAAAGGTACATTTCACAAAATATTGCTTACCCAATGCACGAACATGACAATCACAAATAGGGACCCTACCAAATGAAAAATATCTCTGGTCTGCTCGCACGATGACAGGTCAATAAAATAGTACAAAACAAACTGGAGATGCAACCAAGTTTGTACTTTATTCCCACGAAGTGAGAGTAAGTAGTTATTTATTTAAGTATATTTGCAGAGTGAATCTTCTGTCCTTTTCCTAGCAAACATAAGTATGAGACAGCGGAACCGAATTACGTGAAAGCTTGTGTAAGAAATTATGCATTATCATATTGAAACGTTCTGTTACTTGGCACTTCATGAATGATGAATAGAAAGCATCATGGTGGTCCTCTCTTTGTAGAAGTTTATTGCATGAAGCTTTTTTGCCTATATTCTTTTGTTGGTAAATCCATATTACTACACAATACGAGCCAATAATCTTTGTAACGTTGTTTAGTACTGTTACTTTGATGTTTGAATGCGTTCCATTGAATTCGATGTTCCGATTGAAGGAAGTTACCAAAATTTCCATATATATTATCCTAATAATCTCCTAGTAGCTTCTCCAATCACAGGACGAACATAGGGTACGCGACCTAGGCCTCTTCGAGCTACTGCAGTCTCAGTCCCGTTTCCCCATCCAAGACTTGCGGCATCCCTTACCCCAGCTCCCTCGCTCTTTCCGTTTTCCTTACCCCAATTTACCTTCTTCCTTTACGCCGTTTGAAAACGATTACATTTCCAAAGAAGGTTGGCGTCAGGCAGGCGGGCGGCCATAAAAGAAAACATATGTTACACATTGCGGCGACCCCAAGTAGAATTGAGAAAAGGGCAAGATGATGATGTATAATACTAGCTGTCAAAATTTATTTTATTTTTACGGGGAAAAGCACTGCCAGTTATTCCCGAATTTCCCTATTTTGAGGGAAATTTCTCCAACTTTGGTTTCCTTTAAAACCTTCTTCAGACTATTATTATTATAATAGAAGAAAGGATAAGACAAATCGGTCCTAAGTGATATGAACCAATGCGAATGTACGCGAATGTGTGTTTATTTCAATTCCTGAATAACGCGTTCTTAATATGAAAATTGATGACGTGTTTTTTTGTAGCTTAGTTGTACTTATAATATGTGTTTTTTTTGCATAGGCAAAACAAATTTAACAGTTCAAAAGTGTCAAACACATTTGAAATGTTTAGCGATTAAAATTTTGGATTAGTATAGGTACCTATTAATGAATGTAATATATTCTCATACTTTCCTTCATATTTAGAAAGCAACAAAACGCAAACAAACCATATTTCAAAACTCGCAACATCTAAACCAGGAGACCAGTCGTAGCTTGTGTTGCGTAGTTTTTACGATGATTTGCGCTTCGCCTGACGACTTACGGTTGTGTAGCTCCATCTATCGTTGCACCGTGACACTACAGCAAGGAAACTAATGTTCTTTTTGTAGCAATCGTGAAGGGTTTTTTAGTAACAGCAGCGCGGGTAAGTTGTGAGTGGAATACGTAGTAAGTCTTACTAGTTTAATGACTTTTAGAATAAAGGATTTTATGTAATTCTGCCGAAATGATCGGTACAATGGTATGTGTAGTGTCATATTTTATACTATCATATACAAGATAGAAGAAGAAGAGAGAAAATTATTTTACTTAATGAAACACTGCATAAAAATAACAATAACGTTAACTTTTTTGTGAATAACATTATAATATGTTCGTAATCAGTTAATAATTCTAATGATTTTAATTTTACAAAACTTCTTTAATGGAATCCAAACTATACTAACCTCGGATTTAACTTTAGAACATGTCAAATTCAAGAAGTGCACAGTAGTCCGCATAGGTACCTAACTCGATTGACGGAGCATCCAGTTACTATAAAAACTTAAGTGGGTTATTGTTATAAATAAATTACAAATTGTATTCATTTTTATACTTATATGCCTTCAGAATTGATGTTAATGTTTCGAAAGGCACATAGATTAGCTTACAGAAAACGAAAGCGTTCTAAAAATAATACACAATTGTCCTCTATCACAAAATACACGCCATAAAAATGACTTTATACGAGCTCACCCCATAATACTCTTAGGTACGGTGCCCAAAACACATTCTATCCGGCACCTCCGGCAATTCTCCCATAAAAATCCTGTCTAGCAAACACGTTATGTTTTGATATCGTTTCCATAGCTAGGAGTGGCGAACGCGTGACAACAAGACTTTGCTTATTTAGGACAATGAGCCTCAGTACTGTGTACTGCTCAATCCGATCCGAGCTTAAGTGGCGTTAAAGTGAGGTTCCGGTACGCAAGGGGACAAATAAGGTGACCAAAATAAAGGGGTCGGTTGTCGCTTGTTTGATGTGGACTAAGGATAGCTTCTATTGTATCTTTGATACATATATTATTGGCTATGCAGTCAATGGCTATGAAGCTTAGTATTGATTTCACCGAATTAGATTTACAATGATTAAAAATCCTGACACAATGAATGCTTTTTACATTGTGGTTATTAAGGATCTGTTTTTAATTTTGATAGCATAAAAGTTTCATTAAGTTGATAAAAGACGCAGAAAGACTAACACATTAGAAAGTGGCAAATATAGTTAATAAAGATTCTAAGAAACACACCGAATATTCTAGTTATTATAAAACTTGACATTTGTTAGAGTGCTCGGAATTCACGGTAACAGCCAGTTCTGTCAACACTGATCTGCTCGAGCTATTGCTTATACTCCCCAATTCATCCGACTCGATAATATTTCTTTCCTTCCATTGCCTTTCCTTCTGACCTGCGTTTCCTTTTCAATATTGTCACACCTTTAATTCCCAAAGTGCCCGGTTGACGGCAATAGGCTTGCCTCCTATTACGTGAGTGAAACCAAATTATATTTTGACTCATATTCAGATAAATGTACTGTAAGTTACAATTTACAGACAGTATTATTGTTATGGGTCTCCTTGGGTTCCAAATTTAGATAATTTAGTTATCTTAGTTTAGTGCTTAATCTTGTATAATAGATTTAATTAGAATTTTAACAACTTACCTTGCAAGTTCTGGCCCCTTTGCTGTCTAGCACCCCAGTCGCTTATCAGAGTCAGTTACCTATACTTGGTACTCCTGTGACTCTCTAAAACCATATGTATTGTGTTGGGAATATGGTTGAGAGCCTGAAATTGTGTAAGGTATAAGAATTAATTAAAAAAATATATATATTACCTTAGGGTGAGATATGCTGTATGATAATTATGTGAAATTATCTACTTACCATGCTTATCTGCGGTATATCCCCGTATAATTTATTAGTATATATATATTGTTTAAGTAATAATAAAAAGCTATTGCCTGCCGGCGTCAGGTGACGCTTGCGGTTGGCACTGAAAATCTGTAAAAGTACTGGGATGTTTTATAACATTTCAGTGTATGCTGAGTGTCAACCCGAAATTGCAAAGCAGTAGCGTACTAGGACTGATAATTTCCTTAAAATTATTCTTGTATAAAAAAATAAATATAAGGAATGACCACATATTGCCACGTCAAGAATGACACGTCACCTACATACATCCCATCTAGTCTATTGTATATCAATATCATATTGTAATATCATAGATCCATAGACTAAAAATGTGATGTTTGTGAAGTAGGTGAATAATATTATCAATGTGTTTTTGAATATAGACTTAGGTAACATAAAAAAAAATGTACGCTGATGTTTTTACAATAAATTATATTTTCTTTCTTCTTTCATATTTCATTTGGTAAAATGTGGGTGTTCAATACGCCTACCCCTTCGGGGATTCAAGCGTGAGTGTGTGTATGTACAAAACATGAATGCCAAATAGAAGCCGATACTGTTAGTGCAAATGAAAATGCTATGTATACAAATTGGATTTTCTGTATTTTATTTGATAAACTAGTAACCCGCCCCGGCTTCGCACGGGTACAAATTATACACTTAAACCTTCCTCATGAATCACTCTGTCTATTAGTGAAAACTGCATGAAAATCCGTTCAGTAGTTTTTCAATTTATCGTGAATAGACAGACAGACAGACGTGGCGGGGGACTTTGTTTTATAATATGTAGTGATAAATAATAAAGTTATAATAGTGTGCGGACATTTGAAAAAACGCCATTGACTAATTGGAAAACCATATATTTATATTAATGAAACTACGTTTGTGCTGGTAGACTCTGATCTTATATAAGTTTATTTACAACAAAAAATGTATAAAAATTATTTTGTATTGTTACTTCATCTTTGATTTACTACAAGTGCGAGAACTTCTTTAAAAAATGAATAGTAATTACACTGAAATGATATTGTTATCCGTGAGGATACAACATAATTAAACTACTCCTCACTTGTGAGTGTTTAAAAATGGGTATAAAAAGGGGTTTAAAAATACATACAATCCCATTTCTCTAAGAAGAATATATAATAGAATTTTCATAACGCACCTTTAGTGAAATTTTGCTACGTTTATGTCTGGTATTATTTATTGGCATAGAAACAAAAATACCAACTGTATTGCGATAACGATAGTTGTGTCAATAACGATAATACCTAAGTATATATTATACTACGCTATGGGCACAGCACTAGTGATTATGTAGCTGTCATCCTCATTACACTAAATAAATAATCAAACAATGATTCTGTGTAGTCCCCAGACAGTTATTTCAACACCTGATTATAGTGTACTAAACCCAATATTGAACATTCGTATGAATACTATTGTTGCATTTTGTTGTGGCTACCGGCTCTATTTTCCGTTTGTGTACTCAAGAAGTGACATGTTCTTAATAATTTTAATTCGAATCACAATTAAGTTAAACATTCTGCTGGCCTACATCGTGCATTTTTAATCGATTCCGAAAGAGCAGGAGGTTTTATGTTCGGCTGTATGTACTTTTGTTTTAAACACTTATTGTTTTGGTGCGTGGGGAACACACCTTAACACAACATGATCTTTTTATAGGACGCCAGACTCCCCACGTTATACGTAGACCGTCAAGTATTTCGCGACATAGTTTTCTATTTCTTGTTCTTACTTGCTTATAAGACATAAACATCTATACCTTCTCATACGGGTACGTTACCAGATAAGCAAAATTGAAACAGATTTTATTGAAAAGGAAAAACAGATAATAAGAAAATCAATATTTATTGTGACATTTAAATACCATTAACAAGACTTACGGCTTAGGAGATTTCTGTTTTACCAGCTTGATTGGAGAAGCACCTGCGTTATAAAGAAGGAGGTCAACAGCACTGCTAGGATAATGTTATTGTTTTCTTCTTGCCCTTTTCCAAAATTTATTGGGAGTTTTCGTAATGTGTTTATTTCTTCCATTCTACCCTTTTGTTAGAGGGGTGGGGCAACAGCCTAAAGAAGAAAAGAAAAAAGCCAGCTAGCCCTTTTAATATACTCCCAAGTTTCCCATCTTTAATTCCCAAATTGCCCGGTTGACGCAGTAGGCTTGCCCCTATTACGTGAGTCCGAGCAAATTACAGTTGGCAAAATGCAGGTATTTAATACATCTCAGCCTATCCGTTCGGGGATGTCCTACGTCTATGTAGGCGTGATCACTGCTAGCTATATCTTCTTTCACGCGGTCCATCCTAAACATCTTTGGTTGTCCTCTACTCTTGGATCCGTCAACTTCCATACATAAAACTCTCATCACCGCATTTTGCTCATCCTTTCGCATCACATGTACATACCACGAAAATCTAGATGATGATGGAGTAATATTACAGTATTGATAATGAAATTATAATAATGTCACTGGTTACCGGCTGTTAACTTATCTAAAATCAAAACAAGTAATTTAACTAGTTTCGCAATGGTTGACACTGTGCTGTATTGGCGAGGATTACAATGTCCACGGCTGGTTGTCCCAAGCCATTACAACAATCCTAGACTCCCTGCTTTGTTGAGCTTCGCAAGAGACCACCTAAGAGATCCGGCCTTATTTTAGGAGCTGTACAGTATTTCCTTTTCCCTGCAAAATAAAAATCAAATCGGAGCCACCCGACAGAACAAGCATCTCAATCCTAATCAGAATCGCGATTACCCTGCACAAATAACCCAGTATTGTAGTGCTGTTTGTGAGTACGATTGCGGATAAGCAACGCACGAGATGTGGCAAATTACAGCAATAAGAGCTTTCAAAGCCTAGGATTCATTCACCAACCCAACCACAAATGTAATTAATATATTTGTATAGTGTTAACGTGAGAGTGAGTGCGTGCATGTATAAATAAGTGAATGTTTCTAGGAAAACAAAAGTTGTATAAAAATTACAAGCTACGGCTACACGCCATCGATTTTCCATCATCAGGCATTATGATCTTTCAATTCAGAGACTCTAGCCCCCGAGTGGTGGGAGTGCTGGAGGTCACTTCGCCTCCCACAATAGCCATCCCATCCACAATTGCCCAAAATTCTCATTATATTCACATTCAGACAGCTAGAAATAATATGAGGAAAATCTGAACTGAACTGAGTCAAAAGGCTTCACTTTACATAGTAGCTTTTTTTTAGAAAGAAAGTAGGAATTGCTAGTGGAGTTCCTACTTTCTTCTTTGGAACAATGATTTCTGTACCTTTTGAACCACTAAAGTAAATTTTTCCCGCGATATTTTAAATTACCTGTTATAACAGTGTTGCCAACAGTACTTTCCCTATTTACTTACCAACCTAACCATTAGAAAGATGCGTTCTATTTTACATTTTCTCGCATTTCGTGAAACGAATGACAACACTTGTGTTGAAAGTGTTTATAGTTCTTGCATGTTGAGGACCTGAGGTCGAATAATAAATATGGCGTTCAAAATAATAAAATCAAGCGATCAAGGAAATCATAAATTTATATTTATTTATTAGGTTAGCCAACAATTGTTACACTAAACGTTGCCATATTAATGCGATATAAACTAAGCATGCGTGAGCGTAACAATCACTTAGAGGCAGTAGAGGCTAACACCCCATGCACAACAAATAACGGTTAAAGTAACTTAGACTCGTTAAAAGTAATTAAAAACAATTTCTTTGTAAAACCGTAAAAAAATAATTACAAAAATATCTGTCATTCACTGTTATACGTGTCCATTGTGTTGCTTCCGTAGTCTTAAGTTTACTATAAAATCTTAATCCTATTCTTACTAATACTCTGCCTAAATTATAAATGCGAATGTGAGTTTGTTTGTGTGTTTGTTTGTTACGCTGTCATGCCATTATAAGGCTAGCGTAGGAAATCATCACGAAGATTCCGTAAATTATCAGAGTCATCAGAACAGTAGAAATATACCTAAAGGTAATTTTGTATTTATAATATGTATACTTATATATAAATATTCTTGTATGTATGTATGTAAATATTAATTTATTTGCCTATTTTTTTCCTTATTTCTTCTCTTATTATTTAGATTTCGAAGAAAGTCTACCTATTGGTTTTGTACCAGTTGTCGAGTTTTCGAGAGTTCGAGATTTAGTTATGATTCCTAGACCCCAAAACAACCACCAGTTAAAAAGTTTATATAGGGGGCACTGGGGGGCAGATTATCAAAAAATTAAAAAAACATGAAATCTACCTCAGTGGGCCCGGATTTTTTCACTCATTCTTATAGTTTTTAATGCACCTACTTCATTAATTTCTACATAACCCTAAGGCAGACTGACAGAGAATGCCTTGGGCATTAAGTCCGCATCTATACATATTGTGCATAAAGGTTTAAATAAAAAAATAAACATTTGGGTACACGTCCCCGATAACGTGTACCAAAGTCTTCATGATGATTTCTTACAGAAAAGGACACCTTTATCCAGGAAAAAGTACTGTTCATGAGAGATAGTAAAATATCTTAAAGCAAAGCGGCGGGCAAAAGCGAAGAAAAAAATTAATAATTTTGATAACTATTCGTAAATTTTGTGATTAACTTGAACCTCCAACTTTCTTTGAGAGGCCGGGCCCAGTCCTAACCAAGTTTTCCACGTAAATTTACTCGGATCGATACGGGTGATCATCATCAAATTTCAACTTTATCCGAAGTCGGAAAATTTTCACTTGGCAAGCAAAACTTTTAATAGAAGTAGTCAAACACAACATTATTGGCAATTCGACAGTTCAACGTTAATTGTAGCTAAAGGGCGTAAATTCGAGGACCGCGCGTTGCTTATTTAGGACAAGCTAAATTAAACCCACCCTGTGAACTTAACTGCTCCTTTTGTCAAACAAACTGTGGCTGTGGCTAATTTATAGAGAATATTATACAATAGTTAGAAAGATAATTTAATAATTTGAAAAATAAATTACTTTATTTTTGGCTCAACGTGATTGGACATGTTGGTTACACAATTACACAGTTTGTATTACTCAATTGTAAATATCCTTTCTGTCCGTATTTTTTAATATCTGGCTAGACGATGAATCGGTATCCTACTCAATCTGCTTGCATATTCAAATTTACATTCGTAGATTAAAACGCCCGCCTCAGCAATATATATATACCGGAAAATACATCGTCTTCCCCTGAAAAAGGGAGGAGATCAATGCTCCTACCGCTGCCCAGAGTGCACCACAAAAAAGTGTTCTAGCCAAGCAACCCATACCGATAGCCTTTTTAGTTGTTTTATTTTTTTTTTATTTGTTACGTATGATAGCATCTTCATTTGTTATAGTGTTGAAATAACTGTCTATCTATCTGTCTATTACCTTTTCACGACTAAACCGCTGAACCAACTTTGATGAATTTTACACGAGATCACGCAAAATTATGCAAAAATACGTGACTATAGGTTTAAAGAATCCATCTGCCACAAATTTCATCTTTGTTTTTCATTCAGAAATGATCCAAACCATTGCCTGAACGTTAATTAAGCAACAAATACGGTTTAAATATTTGTGGTAAAAACTCAACGTTCCAACATTGGTGTGTTTGAGTCCCGGTCGTGTAATTGATTGGCAAACGTTCAACAGGTTCGGACACCTCTAACACAAACTATTCATGACGTTAAAATTCTGAAATAGTCTGAAACATTGCAAAAAAAGATATATGAAATTGTATTTGTCACCATAGAACTAGGGTAAAGTTAGTCTCATATTTTAACGCAAATGCGTAGAATAATCAATCAATTATTAAATTACAGGAAATCAAATAAGTATTTAAGTAATCATTGAACTACTTAGTTGATTACAATAACATATGGCTTCCTTACTTAGTATAGCCAAAAGCAAAAAAAAAGGCATTTAAATAAATATCAACTCTCGTTCCAAATAAACTAAGTACGATTTAGGTTATAGGTCGGTTATCATTTAAACAGCATAAAATTTTAGATATAAATGTTATTTATTTATGAGACCTTACACATATAGTTTCTGGGTTCTAGTACCTACACATGTAGAAATAGTACCTAATAGTACAAATTAAAAATATGACAATGGTCACATTTTAGTCATGACAATGTGTGTAAACGCACCTTCAACATCTCCCACCACGATCCAAATACCAACTAAGTCACAGCCACACTTTGGAGAGTTTTAATCCTTTTCAGCCAGCTGTTTAAGGACATGCTTATCCTTTATACTGATAAGGAATATATGACATATTAACTTTACAACATTTTTTTCAACTACACACAATCTGAACATAAAGAGTCAACCAAGAATGATTCAGTTTAGACTTGCGAAAGTTGGAAGTTCCTGCAAAAAACACAAAGGTATGTACACACATTAGATAGAGACAGGTTGAACGTGAAGAGATAAAGAGTCGAACGTTAGAAAGCTTCGGATTAAAAGAAAAGCTCGAAACTTTTGTTGAGTTTTCCGATTACTTAAACTTTGGAGTTTGGAGACAGTTAGCGCTCGCTCTGTGTACTTTGTAACTGTATCATGAATGAGGAAAACAAATGGTAAATGAAAAATGAACTTTAAAGACCTTTCATTAGTTCTACTTTTAAACTTTTCAATGGACAACTTATTGATTTGCTTTTTATTTTAACAGGTAAATATTAAACCACAAATAAGAGAATATTGCTGCCGTGAAGTGGGTCCGCTCGACTGGACGACTGCCTTGATCCTACAATAGACGTAATAAATTTGTGTTTCTGTTAGCATAATGCATAAATGACAAAAGTGGTGGTGCTACGATGTACTTCGATATGATCGGTAATCACTTGCCACTAAGTTAGAAGTGTATTTTTTTTTCCAAATTAGTTGTATAAAAATGACACAGAAATAAACAAAAATAGTATAGACAAGCTGAAATCTACACTAGACGAGCTATTAAAGTACTTACTCTCACTTAAGAGAACAAATATCACAGCTGAAATATAGTACCTAGGTAATATTTTAAACTTCTTTAGACGGGTCTTGTACATCTGAGTACAAAATAAATTCCACGGCCCGAGTGAGAAGATATATCCCATCGCTGATTCTAACTACGGTTCACACGCTTTTTGTGAATTGTCCCAATAAAAATCTATTACGGGAGAATCGGGTGGCAAATGATATTTGCTAAGCAAAGCCCGCCCGGCCTAAGTAAACACGCTGCCCAATAGAGCAATAGCTTGCAATAGTTTCTGAAACAACTTACACTGCGGGCCCCGAAGTTGAACACACGCGTTAAATAATAAATATTCAAATAGTTTCTAATAAAGTTACACGCCCGTTTAGGGGTTCAAAACTGAATTTAATATGCTAAGGGACTACCTACGACAGATTTATTTATGCTCCTCTATTAATACATACTGCTTTATAAATTGTATAATTCATTCAAATGACGGCAGGTTCATTATTTTCCATCAATTCAATTCATCTAAACCGATTGACTCCAGAGAAGCTCAAAACGTATAGTTACAGTTCCTACGATGGCGATCTCGTGAAGAACTTAACTCCCAACATAACCAACATTAACAACCTATTTAACTGATCTTCAGCAGTTCATACGTATACATACATACCCTGTATCCCCGTAGGGGTAGGCGTGAGTGTAGAGGCGTAAACACAAAAGATAAGTTTGTAATCCCAAAAAATACTCGTACTTTATGTGATACTAGCTGACCCGCGCAATTTCATCTGCCTTTGTAAATTTTCCCCGTTTTTGCAACATTTTTCATTGATTCTCCGCTCCTATTGGTCGTAGCGTGATGTTATATAGCCTATAGCCTTCTGTCTGCGCATCGATGCACAACACTAGCTGGCGGGGAAAGCGAGTGCGCGGGGCGCGACCGCTGAAGCCGGCCGATCGTGGCGCGGCGAGTTATTACTACGACCAACGCAAGCACAATGTACGCCCGCGCATCTATTTGTAATCAATAATACATACTGTGCAATATCAGAAAGACAATAAACCAATCTATATACAGTCCACTCGTCATCATTTATACAGTCCGACATCTATAAGGATCCAACACCTTCTTCGATATCCAACACTAAAATAATTTTTCTAAGTCGAACCAGTACTTCCTGAGATTAGCGCGTTCAACCATACGAACAAACTCTTCAGCTTTATAATATTAATATAGATAACGACAAATTAAAAACTTTGGGCTTTTTTCGTTTACTTTTAGTGTGAGGTCTTGTTTCTCGTTCAATTTCATGTTTCTAGGTCAATGGGAAGTACCCTTATAGGTTTTGATTTACCTGCGAAGTGTTAAAATTGGTTAAAATACAAGGCTTAAATGGCTCTTTTGATTGCGTTGACTTAGAAGCTTGATTTTTTACAGATTCAAGGGACGGCAGACATGGGGTGTTTGATGTATATTTTAACTTAATATCTCTCAGAAAAGGGATCTTGACAGATAGACCGACAGATCCTTTAAGAGTTCCTTGTTTTCTTTTTAGGGACAGAACCCTAAAATTGCTAAAGTATAGAATGCTATTTTTTCTTAATTCTTTCTAGCTTGCTTGGTATTCTAGTAAACAACGCAACGCTCTGACACAGTATTGTATTATACGGACTAGAGAGAGAGAGAGGAGGAGTACTAGAGTGTGTGAGGTGAACTAAAGTGAAACGATACAAAGATCCAGGCAGTTAAAGTTCAAGCGACACCTTTTTATAACTTTTTGACTAATTTTAACTACAGGTGAATACATAATTTGTTCATAGAATTAAAATTGTAAGGACTCTAATTATGAATTGGTAGTTTCAGTTAAAGCCTTTAATTTTGCAATGTGTGGGTATTTTATTTAATACACTTTATCGATAACCATAAGATAAGCCATTAATTGTTCTCCGTTTAGAAAAGAACGTGTTATTTACAGTATTTTGTCTGAAAGAACGAAATATTTTTATACAATATTTTTTATTACACTTTTAAGTAAAACTCTGACCGGTTTAATTTAACGTGGTATTTTGTAATATGTAAGAAAGAATGAATCTATAATTAATATTATATAACCGTAGCTGTGCTTTTTGATCCCGCAGTGTATGTACACCTCTGCCAGTGCCCCGGGGGCAGGGAGCGTTGTCCCCAGTAATACCTTCGTTTTCTATTGCGCTGCGTAAACAGCGCAATCGGATGACTCTGCTGCATGGGCGAACAGACAAACGTAAGGTTTTTTTTCGTTAGAAAGATTATTTTGGTCATTTCCGTACGACAGCCAATTTCATTTTATTATAAGTTGGAAAGATGTGAGGACAGCGTGCTTGCTCAAATTTACACCTACCATACTAGGTATTTTAGGACATTTTCTGATCATCCTGTTAGTTTTTTCCTATTGAATCATATCAAAGATAACATGAGAAAAAAATATTATTCTTTTTCCTAAAAAACTGCCTGTTTACACGTACAATCCCTACAATAACTTCAGACACCTCATACACTGCCTATGCTGATAAACATAATTATATATTACTAAATACAAAAACATATTATAGATAAATTTCATCCAGAAACAGAACAAATAATCGTGCTCATCACACAAATGTTTGTCCTGGGTGGGAATCGAACCCACAACCTCTAGCTTTGCAGTCAGGGTCACTAACCACCAGACCTATGCCCAGATACACAAATATCACTACACTAAAAATGTTATATGATGCACTGGTCAGAAGCCACTTAAAACATAATGCTGTCATGTGGGCACCTCATGAAGCGAAATATAGCGTTATGCTAGAGCGCGTTCAAAATAAATTCACGAGGCACTTGTATTATAAGCTTTACGGGGTATACCTGATTTATCCCCTAATGTACCCTACACTGTTTGTCCTCGGAATGGTCGGGTATAACGAGCTCAGAGTGCGGCGGTACTTTGCGCTGGCAGGGCACCTATTAAAACTACTGCGTGGTGTAACAGATAACCCAGGAGTGCTGTGCTACCTGAAACTTTGTGTGCCGGACCGTTATATCTGGCGGAGGCGACGTCCACAATTGCTGCACGTACCCGTGGCTAGAACTAACCTGCTCGCTAAGACACCTCTCACTAGGGCTATCCGTATAGTGAACCAGGTTCACGAGCGGGTTGATATATTCTCGTGTCGATTGAGTGAACTCGCAAAAGTAACTTTATTAGTTGTAAGTTATTTAGATACAGTATAATATATAAATAAAATACTCGTATAGTATAATATTTACAATATTAGATAAACCGGACAATATATTCATTATGTAAATTAGAGTTCGTTAGATATTCAACATGTGATATTAAATAATAATTAGACTTAAGTTACCTATGTTTAGAAATAAGTTACCTACTATTATATTAGGCTTAAAAAAACCTGTAAAGATAGTGTATGGTTATAAAATATAAATAAATAAATAAATAAAATACTAATTTTATTAAATAGTATGATGACGGATAATAAATAAACTCTAAAACATATTGTATATTTTTTGATTAAAAAATTATGGCAAATATGTCATGGGTTGAACTAACATCAGGATATAAATATACAAATATTCTATTGGTTTACTTTAATCATATGTATAGTTTTGTTACGTGTGGATTGTTTTTAAGAACAAAAAATAACTGTCCAAATATAGTCTCCATCTATCCCAAACGAAGCAGATTCTTCAAAAATTTGCGTGCGTGTTTATTTACATTAAATATAATTAATACTTGCACTAAAATAAGCGATAGGTCTTTTTGACGTGATAACGTCTTATAAAAAGATGAGCGCCGGCTGCACGCACGAAGAAGCATGACTCAGTGTCACGTTCCGGCTGAGCCTAGCGTACAAGCGAGAGCGCGGAACAAGCGATAGAAAGGCACGATCGGCCTAAGCGTTCGGCTTGTGACGCATCTATCTCTCTTCCACTGTTTTCTTATGACGTTATGACGTACGTAAAATTATCGTCCGTAAACCGACTTTAGAGACAACCAATTATTTTTAGTTCTTTTTACTTTTATACTTACTTTAGTTTTTCATTCATAAA
The DNA here is from genome assembly GCA_963859945.1 of Euplagia quadripunctaria. Taxonomy (NCBI): domain Eukaryota; kingdom Metazoa; phylum Arthropoda; class Insecta; order Lepidoptera; family Erebidae; genus Euplagia; species Euplagia quadripunctaria. The sequence goes on from OY982563.1 coordinate 1,073,792, forward strand.
AATATTTGCAATCGACTTTGTAGTCGATTGCTCTAACGCTGCGCCACATAATTCGTCAACCTTATTGATATAAGCCCCTTCCTTACAACTGAAACTAATCTTTGAAATTAAACATTTATTATTAAAGCTGCACCTCGTAAATTATTCCTTGTACAAAGATAGAAAATTCTCGTTCCAGAGCTAACTCGTATTTCCATATTAAAAAAAACTAAATGAAAACTATTTGAAAGTACAAATTAAATAACATTTAAGTCCTATTGAAAGTGTGGGCGGGATAGAAGGAGGCTAAAAAGGGGGGTTGGAAAATGAGAGATTTTTCCTCCCCCTTTTTTATCGTCACCTCCGGCCATCTGAATATTAATGAATAGATTTAATTGATTGAACGTAGCCATCAATTATTCTCGACATAATTTTATTTGCACAGTGTTAAAAGTTTGACGATCGTGTGCTATGCAGATTAAGAAAAGTTTTTTAATTTCCATGATGAGTTTGGGTGGAGGAATAAAATAGTTTAATACTGACTTTTGGCCTCAAGGCGGGACGTGTTGTGGATTCTTACTAGGCCAATATCAATAAGTCATAAGATAAGGAAAGATTGAACAATTATTTCGGATCCTGTGATTTTTTTTAAATTACAATTTATGTGGATGTCGATCAACTTACCTTTTAACCTTTAGTTTGACAACAGTTTAGTTACGACGGAGATCGTGGGTTCGATTCCCGCTCCTTGCAAATTTATTTTGATTTTGATCATCTTCTTACTTCTTCTTCTTTCCCAAATTTTATTTAGTTACTTTCGTTCCCTTGGTTGGCCAACATTCAGATCCATAAAGCACGGTAGGTCTTATAGACCTACCGTACTTTATGGATCTCCTTCAACACCGGACTAACACCAACGCTCGATGAAATCTGCTGTGTGTGAACACGTGCAACAAGGGACCAACCATTACCTGCGTTTCGATAAACCAAAGGTACTCGCGAAAGAACACCGATCCCTATCAAGGATGCTCCATTAGGCTATTGAAATTAAAAAACACCCTAATTTTAATAGAGAAGATGGTTGGAACATACCACCAGCTTGGGATCCGGTAATTCACTTACTCAAACCCAAGAAAATACAAAACACAGCAAGGCTTCAAGACACTTTGAGTTCATTCTACGTAAATAGTAACACCAATAATCAACAAACTCCGGGTACTTTGAGATAACTTTGCACTTCGATACATGAGACGACCACCATCTTAGTCTACCCGTGACCATGGCTGCTGAAAAGTAACTGAAACGTCGGGATCAGTGTAAATAATAAAAACACCAAATAAATCGCGATAGAATCCGTTAAAAATAGTCTTATTTCAATAATGTATATAGTTGCGTATTATGACTTAAGGGATTTGAACATTTTTGTATACCTAGCTTGGCATACGTAGGTATGCCAAGCTAGGTATACGTAGGTATACGTTACGAGTTTTTGGAAAAAAAAAATCGCGGTCTTGTGTACACCAATAAAAATATACCAATCAATAAAGAAAATGAATGCAAACAAAAATACTATTTGACAATGTGTCGTGCACAATAACCGTTCTGAAATATTTTAGTTTGTAAACGTAAAAATATTGAAAGTTAAAGACATAATATATACAATCATTATAATTGTTGCTAGTTCTTTAAAATTCATTCTCTCGTTTATTTCAAGTGTTTCTGTGCTATTCATATACAAATTGGTAAATGAAGAAAAATTGGCTCAAAAAAGGGGCACAAAAATATTTACAGCGGGAAAGACACAGAAGAGGATTAAAGGCAAAATAGAAGTTGATGTCGTTGATGTTGGTGTTATAAGAAGGAAAATTCAAAAGAAAAGAAATACAGACTATCCCAAAACTACTGAACATACTTCAGGAAGAAATTAATTTTAAGGGTAGTCGTGAAACTCTTCTAAATAAAATAAAAAAATTGAATTCCGATTTAGGAAAACGCAATCGAATAGGAAAGTTATTTGTGAGCGGAATGAAATATCTGCGTGGAGAGCATCACATTTGCATTGCACTTGTCTACCAATCTATTATCGTTTCGTAAGGGTGTCAACGTATTTAGAAATAAAAACGCTAAGAAACGTTTGACACTTGTCGAAGCCTGCAGATAAGCCGATGGCACTGTATGTCGTTATTATGTAGGTTAACATAAGAGCTATATTATTAAATGCTGTCTATTTAGTCCAAAAATTTATAAAAAATGTTTTTCTTTATTAAATGTCATTATAACTAAGACTCTGTGGAAACTTGTATGATATAACAACTTATTTTTGTTAACGTTCCAGTCTAAAAAACACCTTATTTATGAGAATTTTTAAATAAATTCTTTTAACAATAAGCAACCTTAATGTTTAGTAGATAAGTACTTAGTTCTATTTTAATTTCGGATTCCCGTCCAATCTAAGCTAATACGGTGTGCTAGAGTCCCGGGAACATCTTGTGTACCGTACCCACTTAAGGAGTATGCTAAACACTTGCGCTAGGTGTCAAGTGCCAAGGACAACACGCCCTAACTCCAAGAACAGCCTTAATCAACAAACGAAGTAAATGTTTGAACATGAAATTGAATTGGAATTGTTTTGTACAATCTGGTTTGAACGGAACTTTGTCTAAAAGGAACATTTTCGATGGATGAAATTGAAAAGTTTACGACCAATTGCACTTACTCGTAAACTATCAACGAGGCTAAGCTATCTCCTGTGTAGTTGGTCTGTACATGAGAAACATATTTCTTTTAAATTTGCAGTAAGGGTTTATGATTATTTTATTAAAAAACGTTTATTATTTCAGGATCTAAAGAAGTAAAGAGAAAAAATAGGTTGTTGCGTTTTAAATCGATCGAAAATGTCGTCCTTCTTATTTTTAAACTTAGAGTAAGTTTAAAAATAAGAAGGACGTCTCTTCGTCAATTTTACTTACTTTTTGTAGTACATACTAAATAATAATAATAATACAAATGTATTTAAAAATGTAATGTATACGTTTAATGAATTTAATAAAGAGAATAATAATATTAACTCAACACGTCTCACACATGATACCTATAACTTTTAATAAAGCATTTGAAGCAATGTAGTAAACAATTCTCGTGGTTGTAGATAACAGCTCTGGATAAATGTACCGGAATCAATCACTTATTCGTTTGAATAGACAGGTGGGCGTTTATAAAATTTTAATAGTTTTTCGCTAGTACAAACCTTACTTGAAGTATGTATTTTATGTATATGCTCTATTGTGCAGATAAGTCACTTATTTAGGCAGTTGTACAGTTAAGAAACATAAACAGAAAAATAAATACTTTTTCGTAAGTACTTTTTTTATTTAAGAAAATATACATTAATACTTAAATATTTGTGAGTGAATGTATAATTTAACAACTTCTTGAATTAGGAAGGTACTTACTTATATACTTGCATAAAATCAATACTTTTTAAATTTAAAGATATGTAAAAAATAAAACATAAAAGCACGCACAAATGAAGGATCCTTATATTAAAGGTATAAAACGGGTTAATTAGACTACGCAGACATGTTTTGTGACATGACTTGTGCTTTAATAAGCTTTATTATAAACAATATATTTACTAATTAGGTACTCCGTTGTACAACATAGACTAGTGGACTAAAATTATTATTTGCCCTTAGACATTTAGATAATACACTCTAATAGCTCTTGCATATCATGAGTGTATCTTAGTAATATTTTTATTATAAGTGTATATGTGTCAGAAGCCGCTCGTTATGGCGGGAACGGCGGCCATTACCGCGCAAACTACTTCTCTAAATAATAGGCTCTACAGAACAATGTCTGTGCTATAAATTATAACACAAAATAATGTTGTATCGAGTTAACGGTCAGGAAATTTTATCAGTCGTTTCATTTCAGCTTACTGTTGGACTTTCCTAGCATTTTTTAAGTGTCTGTTTTACTTTAACGGTGTGATCGACCTATGTATGCAACACTATACCACCTATGGTCCCTAGTAGGGATGTTACGAACCTTCGAATTCAGTTCCGAAAGATCGGAACTTAAGGGGATTACCTCGCTCAAATCCGAAAAACACCATATGTTTAAAAAAGATTGTAGATGAATCCCTTTGTGCGTTTTCCATATAAAAAATATATAGTGTACTTAAGGTCATCACAAATACATTGCATTGTTTAAAATTTTAATAATCAATCAATTTCCCAAATTTTGTTAAAAAATATCAGTAAACAGGTCCTTTTTCAACCTAAACTGTAATTTTTCTCAGCAATGGCTAAATAGTTCGACATGAATTTTGTACCAAAGAATATGTAATGACGTATTTCACAATTTATATTGTTTTTTTTATTCCAATATCTTTTAATATTTTAAATAATAACTAAAAACCCGAAACTTCACTAGTACCCCGCTGGAGCACCCCCGCAAAGACCTGTGACGCATAGTCCAAACGCGATACATCAGTGTCTCAATGACTGTTGTGGCGGGTGGGCTATACGCGCGTTATTTTTTCCAAATTAAATCTAAAAGTTCTCGTGTTGTATGATTTTTGAATGAAATCATATTGCAAATAGTACAAATATAAATATAGCGCAAAATAAGAATAGATATGAAGATTGTAAATATATGTAAAGTAGTTTCTAATTTTGTTTTCTTTTAGGAACCTGTCATAGAATAAGCTTGATTTAGATTATGCCTAAATATAAGGATAAATGTAAGGTGAAGTGAGGTTGGGGCAATCTGTTCAACTAAACTAGGTACTCACATTTTATTCAATGATATTCATTGAGTAAAATGTGAAAAGGCAGTTTAGTTCAACTTGATCTCGGTTCCCACCATTGGTCAAATCCAGCCTTAACTATCTTGAGAATTTCGTTTGAGGGAGTATTAAGACCTAAATGACTGATGATGTCACCTACCTGATGGTAGATTCCGGAGGTTAGTATAGGATCTCAGTGATGGTATTACGTAGAACCATCGTGTTTGGACTCATTTGAAAAGGGTCATGGAGACCTTGGTGCCTCTTGATGTCACCTACCTGATGGTGGACTCCGAAGGTGGGTATATTATCTCAGTGTCAACACTACGTAGAACCATCGTGTTTGGACTGATTGGAAAAGTCTCATGGAGACCTTGGTGACTAATGATGTCACCTACCTGATGGTTGACTCCGAAGGTGGGCATAAGATCTCAGTGACGGCACTACGTAGAACCATCGTGTTTGGTCTCATTTGAAGGGTCTCATGGAGACCTTGGTGACTGATGATGTCGCCTACCTGATAGTACACTCCGAAGGTGGGTATAGGATCTCAGTGATGGCACTACGTAGAACCATCGTGTTTGGTCTCATTTGAAAGGTCTCATGGAGGCCTTGGTGACTGATGATGTCGCCTACCTGATGGTGGACTCCAAAGGTGGGTATAGGATCTCAGTGATGGCACTACGTAGAACCTTCGTATTTGGACTCGTTCGAAAGGGCTCATGGAGATTAAGTTGATTGTGAAAATGTTCATTTTGAGAAAAAATACCTAGTTACAGAAAAACTAAAGTATCTCACTTTTGTTTTTCTGTGGTGTGTTGCTTATTACCATGTAATAGTAAAAATAGTACCTTAGCATACTGAAGTTAGTATTTTAAAGTAATTAAGAAACCCGAATTTCGGAATCAGGAACTTCAGGCGTCAACAGAAACATATGATCTGTCTAGTATGATAGTTGATGAGGGGGCAGAGAAAATTATGCCAGTATGTAATTTATTCTGTTTGCTTCTACTGCGGTATTTTTAGATATATTATTTTTTAGAAATACCATAAATTATTACGATTTTTTATCAATATCTATTCACGATAAAACAAAAAAATATCAAACATTGTTTTTTGGTTGGTACTCCAATCAAAAAATAATATTTAAAAAAAAAAATGAATTTTTTTTAAGCAATTACTACGATAACTTTTTCTTATAAATTTAAATCGGAAAAAGTTAACAACCAGGACGGGACTTGAACCCGCGACAGTCTAGGTAGCTCAGTTGGCAGAGTATTCCTCTTTAGATTTTAGCACTCAAAAACTTTTTTGAGGACATCAAGCTGTACACTTACATGTCATTGGTAATCATACAGAATGTCAAAGCCATTTCTGTAACAGTCTACAAAATGTTGAGATTTTACAGCAAGTATTTTTTTACAAGTTCCTTATGGCAGAAAATATGTTTTTTTGATAAGCACTTACCTGGTTATCATCAGACCTTCAGAATGTGTTATGTAGTAGGACCCGTGCATAATTAAGTAAATGTTGAAAGCTAGGTTATCCTAACAATTTCCGTTACTAAGAACCAATAAGCACTTACCTGGTCATCATAAGACCTTCAGAATGTACCATGTAGTAGCACCCGTGCTCCATTAGATAAATTTTAAAAGCTAGGTCATCCTAACTATTTCCGTTGCTGCGAACCGATTAGCACTTACCTGGTAATCATCAGACCTCCGGAAGGTGTCATGTAGTAGCTCCCGTGCTCAATTAGAGAGAGTACAAGACTACAAAAACTAGAGGAACAAAATGTTAATTAATTATCTCAGAGAGCGAATGAAATAGGCAAAAACGATAACAACTCTGCGACACATCTGTGTTCTTGCTTAATCTGCAGCTCTTATTTTTGTAGTATGGTCGTTTGTCGGTAGGCGGCGCCAAAGTAACAAATACTATTACAGAGATCAAATCTTCAAGGTCATTGAGCAAGGTAATACCCTTAAGAAGAAGAACAAAATATAATAGTAACGTCAATGTATCTTCACTAACGTTACTATTACAAAAGATTGATTTTATACCTCCGATTCCGACTTCGGTTCCGATAAATTTGAATCGGAGTTATATTATTATAAAATATCCAAGATCGAAAATCGAAATGATATGTAGATACTGAGTCGTGAAGGACTTTTGATGCGTTTTACATGTAATACTAAAAATATATATATTTTATGTAGTAACAGCATACAGATAAATCCGTTTTCCTGTCAAAATTATCGATCAAAGTACCGACTAAGCACGATAGTGAAAAATCAGGACATTTGGCGTCCCGATCAAGGATATATTGGGACGTGTGACCAGACCCCTGAAAATCGGTACACCTGGGTGCGCTAGATATAACTACTGCATTAAAGGCTCATTTAAAGGATTTACGTATTACCGAATACGACTAATTAATTAAGTTCAGTTTTCACTAAAAATAAAAAACAGTCCACGACTTCAACTACACATGATGAGACCAAAAGACAAATGTCTCTGAACAACTCAATAAAATTTAAAACCAAGAAGACTTACCTATGTATGTTATGTGTAATACAAAATTAATATTTGAATGAATGCATTCTGATTAAAGAGACTGATTACTGTATGGTTATGTTTTTATTATTTTATTACGTTTACCCTTAATGATGGCAACGGCTCTGACTTCGCCTCCGATTCCGACTTCCACTCCGATTCCGATACGTGAAAGTTAAAAACTCCGATTCCGACTCCGGTTTCGATAAACTCACCTCCGTTACATCTCTAATCCCTAGATGGTGAGCCCGCCCGAATGACGCGATTTCTTGACTGAAACAAGCCATGCCGACTTTAAGTCCGAGGTTAGGATAGGAATGCGAGTGGTTTTCCTTTTTGTTGTTGTTCGGTTTTGTTTTTGTTATTTCTGCTCTACCTAAAGACTTCGGAAATATTCTCAGATCTCTTTCAAACAATTCAAATCAACCCTAAATGGCCATATTACCTATACCTACATGTGGTCCAGGGGTTAAGATTAAGCTACCCTCCAGCACTGCGGCAGTAGTAAAGTCGAACTGCAGTCTTCTGCGAAGTAGAGGGTCTAAACTACTCAGCGGTTCCAATTCTCTAATTTCGAACAAAAATCTGTAATGTCTAAGCCCCTAACTACAAGATTTATAAGAAATATATTAGTAACGTCAATGTATCTTCGTCACTATTACAAAGTGAATGAAACATCTCACCGACCACAAAACTAACTGCCCGAAATACGACTGCTCCACACACCTGGCCATCTCACTAATTACTGCACATTCATATCATTTAAACACATAAATTGAAACTAGCAGTACACAAAGCAGTAAAGGGCTGCACAATTCGCCAGTCGTTATTAAACAAAGGCAACATTAGGGAATCTCGGTGTCTCATTGTTGGAGCGAGCAGCCCTAATGTATAGCTAGGGCTGTCACAATCTCCTTTACATAATTAAGTGATCACTGTATGTGTTAATGACTAAGTGATTAATATAGCAGTATTCATTGATTTGACTGGCCTGTTGGCCTAGTGGTTAGTGACCCTGACTGCTATGCCATAGGTCGTGGGTTCGATTCCCACCCAAGTGTGGGTGTTCTTTGTGTCCGTTCTTTGTATGTTTGTAAAGTCCCCCGCGACACAGGAGTAATTCCTAATGCGGGAGTTGTCTTTCAAAAAATAAAATAAATAAATAAATAATATTGTCCAGACCGTTTAAAAAATGCCCCATATGAGTAGTCAATACGTTTGAACAATGCAAATTGACTGGGCTGTATGAATAATGTACCCCACCTATTGGGCATAGTAAGAAAAATGTGTGTTTTGTAGAATAGGGAATATTAACGGACAACGGAAAACTTAACGCCACCGCCTTAGCCATTACGCTATCGCCGCTTTACCATTGTTTCCGACTAACATCTGGTCGGTAAATAGCTCAATAGGGACCACTGTTCCAATTACACAAAATGAGGTGGAATCATGGCACCACTGCTGGAACAGCCTATTGGGCAAAAAGAAATGGAATTTATTTAAAACCATTGAAGAATGTAACAAGGAACAAAAACATACAGAATTGATGGTAGAAAAATTTAATTCAGTCTTAAGAAACCAAAAGAGCAAAGAAAATACGGAAAAAACAATTAAAAAACATTTGGAAAAAAGGAAACAGTGGGCTTAACCACATTTTTAGATGGTCTTGCATACTTTTACTATTCTACGATGACTGAACTCATATTTACATATTTTGATTTTCTTTCTCAAATATTTGATTTAGTTTATTGTTAAATGAATAAAGTATTTTTATTAAAAATGGGATTTTTATTAGGAACCCCCTAAATAATTTATTGAGGTTGAGGTTTGGTTAATCGAGTTCATATTAGTAAACTTACGGGGACGTGGTATTCGGTGTTATACTTTTGTAAGTCAGGTAAGACACTTTATTTATACATCTCATATGCATGCAAGCCGTAAAAGTTTAAAAACAATTGTTGTGACGAATGGTTAAACCACGCAATAAAATGTGAAGGGAGGCGTATAAAACAATCGACAATTTAGTATTGAGCGTATGATTGGTTAAGCAACCTCATATAAAACACTTTACAAACAAACATGTCGTTATACCACACCAGAATATTTTATAAAACAACTATTAGATTTGTTTATCTTATAGCAAAAGGAATACCTTCCCATTGTATCTAAATAGTTTCAAAGTAATATAGAAAATATTTTTATACACACCACTCATAAAGATTGTATCTCGCATGTAGTGTCAACCCTAGCAATGTGGAAGCACATAATGAGCATATCACATAAAAGAGCTCACTCCATTCACTGGATAAATTAGATTCGCACAATGAGCGTTCCAGAAGTCTTGCCAATAATTATTGTACATACAATGCAGATAGTACGTAATGGACGATATACTGTGGACTTCATGGATTTTAATACTGATTAACATTTGTGATTTTGTTTAGAAAAAAAAATAAGCTAGCTTTCGCCTGCAGTGTATATATTACGCTTGCATGTTTATGCAAACACGCTTTCGCATTTAAATTATTAAGTAACTATGATTAGCTATAAAGTTTTTAAAGGTTTGATGTTCATCTAGCAGGTAAATCATCATCCTATCGCTGTCCACTGCTGGACGAAGGCGTCCCCTAAGGAGCGCCAACTATCCCGGTCTTAGGCACTCCGCATATATCCGCTGCCAGCCAGCTTGCCCAGCTTCTTCAAGTCATCGGTCCATCGTGCCGCAGAAATATTTAGCACGTATTTTTTATAAAAAAGACAACTCCCGCATTAGGAATTACTCCTGTGTCGCGGGGGACTTTACAAACATAGAAACAACGGACACAAAGAACACCCAGACTCAGGTGGGAATCGAACCCACGACCTATAAGCATAGCGGTCAGGGTCACTAACCACTAGACCAATAGGCAGTGACAGGTTATAAATTGATGTTCGTACGATACTGCCGTCATTCTCAAAGGATATACAAACACTACGTTATTAGAGTCACGATTACTAAAAAAAACGAGGTATGAAACGAGTGTCATTGTAACTACGAACATAAGAATTAATTTTTTTTTTTCGGTGTGACCAATGACGCCAACCTTCAGGCAATGTAAATAGTGTTGTTCATTCCAATAATAGAATTTATCGACAAATCCACATATTAATAATAACCATAAGCAATACTTTAAAATAATTTAGAATGACTTTCGGAGCAGTAATAAAAGTGTGTATAAATAATTCAAATAAAGAATTCATTTATTTATAGTGACTATTATTTTGAGTTTCCTGCGATATATCCATCTACAGCAGAGCCTTCAAATAAAGCTCTGTCAAATATCAAATATGTCCAGTTGAAAACCAGCGCACTAGTAAACAATTACTTACCTTTGGTCGGGGCTGGTCATCTCCGGACTGCTATTACTTTAATATAGTAGTAATTTGCGCGACTGTTTGTATTTTAGAATAATATGTTACATTGGCCTCGTATTTCATTTGTGCTTAAAAGCAATGTAACCAGAAACTTGTAAAAAACATGTTGAAAACGAGTATCCCTGAAGTTTCTTGCCTCTCCATGGGATCAACGTATTAGAATAGGCAACTAGCTTCACAACGACACGACGACAATTCAAAAATACCCACAATTGGTTTTTTCGTCCCGTTTTTTAACGCAACTATCTTGAAGATGTATTTCGCTACTTTCTAATAAGACACTTACCAATAATTAACCTACGACAGATAAAATTACGGGTTTTATGCAATTTTAGGTGCTTTCCCATTAGTGTTAATCATTTTTATAGCTCTAGATATAATATCGTATCACAACGGATTAGGAATAATGCTAGTAAGAATAGACTATCTAGTTTCACAAGAAGGTTCTACTTTTTGCACGATAAGCCGCTTCATGATGTACCCATCAAAACGCCATTTGTGTGAAACAGGAATATTTTTACTAACGTTGAACATCATCAATCACAATTTGATATTGATAAAAACGGAGTGGAGTATCTTGTCGAAAATTCTGTTCCAATTAAATAATCGGTGGAGCTTTAACTTGATTGATATTTCTACGAAAATAAGTTGCCCCTTAAAAATGATTAATGAACTTTAAATTCGGGGACACTTGCCCGTGATAGGGAGGGCAAGTTTCTGGGTTCCCACGATGGAGACTTAGAGGATTTGTGGCAAACTTCTGATTTTGTCCGGTGTGATGATACTTTTACCGCGCTATTGTTGATTTTTTTAATTACCTTATGTTAAATATGTACATTTAATATAAAAAATTAATTGAATGAGGCGAGGCGAAATAGTGGCAGCTTACTTTTTGCCATATAATTCCTGAAGATGCCTAGAGGCGATACAGGTGTGGAAGTGTGATGTGACACTTTAGTGTGAGACCCAGTAAATAAGTTTCTGTTGAGGATGTTCGATTTGCCTTTCGATAGAAATGGCGATTGGTTAATATTTATCCTTGTTTATTGTCATCGTTGCGGTTTACAAATGGAGTAAGTTCTTAATTCGAGTCGAGTTTATTAGTAACGGATAGATAGCTAACGTGTTATGTCCCTTCAGCAAAAAGAGAACATCAAATTGTAACTGATGTTAAATTATCCTTCATAAAAACAGTCATTAACATTTTAAACTTCCATTTTAATCTTAATATAAATATTGCTTAATAATATTATAATCTTGTTGCAGAATCAGTTATTTTTGTGTAGTACGATTTTTTTTTCGCTAGATGTGACTGGGAGTTATAGCTGTTTGTGTTATAAGACTGCATGGTCTCAGATGTTTAATGAATTTTATGCTACGTTACGTAGAAGTATTTGTACGTTAAGTACATATTTGAAAGTAAGTAGTAAATGCGACAGTGAAATTATAAAAAAAACATTTAGTCGTAGGACTGCACGTCAGAAGTGAAAACTTAACTTCACAATGTATTTGCATATACATACACACACAATCAATATCATTCCCAGTCCTTTACCTACAACTATCATTAGGTAGGTATACCCTGCTAATCCTTACCAACCTACCAATCTAAGCCGTATATATCTCTGAATCAATGTTATTTCAGTCTCAGTCGCACCGTCTAGTACTATTGTTCACCTCACACTATAACGAGATATGTTCGAATATCGAGTACGTTTGGCATCCTAGAATCAATTAATGGTGGTTAGAACAAGCCGTACATACCACTGGTTCTATAATTACTTCAGATATATTCATTCAACATCGGACGCTGTCGTTGTTTTGGACCGAATACTACTGACGTTGCCGAAACAGATATTATCACCTGAACTATTTGTGTGAAATAACACTTTGCTGTTCGTTACATTTATACTGAGGCACTTATGAAAATGTAGGTACTTAAATCACGCAATGCAATAGCAACTGATTTATGTAACATTCTCTTGGTTAGTTTCAGTTAGAGTCTGATATGTTAGGGTAGATCTGCGAAAAAGAGAAACAGTCACTACCTATCTTTTAGAAATTTCCACATTCTGTCGATAGCAATCAAGACTCTGACGACGGCAGGATAGCGGAATAATCATTTCTTCAACCAGCCAACCTCATCAATATAGCAAAAAATAGTGCTACTTAAGCGAGAAGATTTTTCACTTTAGTTGGTAACCATGACAACTGCTCTCATATGAGCTGCAAAACAAAACGGCCCTTAGTCTCCCGCGACCTCTCCTTTCCTGGCCACGATAGCTGTCACGCAACAGTAGCAGATCAGCTGCAAACTTGAGTTGGCTACGTAAAACCCACGCTTTGCGGATATACTAAAGGACCCAAGCTGAAAGGAAAATAAGTTGAACTGTAACATACGAGTACCTAATTGAACTTTCTGAAGACTGAGGAGAGATAAAGGACAGGAGAGAAAGAGAAGCATAGTCTCCAGTTCCGGAAATTTATTTTTCTACCCGAACCTTACCAATAATTCAAGAGCGTATTATGTATTATTGTTTCTCGTCAGGAGCACACTCAACAACGTTTAAATCATTTTAAGCACACACAGGACATTGAACCTTAGATTCATAGGCAAGCTTAAAATAAACTTCAAACAAATCTCGCCAGTTCTCAATTAATATAACATAACTTCGCATTAAATATTCCGGCTAGAAGTTCGCTTGAGTTACACTCGGACAGACATTGCCACAAAAGGTTTACTTTAAGTGTGGGTCCTGAGAAGGACAGAATACATTGTAGTGATTCATAGAGGTTTGTTTCTGATGCAGGTAAGACAAAATATCATTTAATTTTACTTAAGGTTGCCTAAATTTTTTTTATATATTTTATACTTGTAAATTTGCCGATTGATCAAGGTATATTGCAGCCCCTTCATTACGCCCCCTATATTTTCGGTGTCAAGTAATAACACGCGAGTCTATTAAATCTACGGTCTGTAAAATCTATTAGTCAAGTTCCCAGACTCCGCGGTGCTAATCATTTCGGACCCGGGACCCAGGCGCAAAGTTGTGCCACGCACCAACGTGTTCCAACCTTATCGACAACAAGAACAATGTTGGTATAAAAAGTTCTCAAGTACAACGAGTTCTCTACGGCCACAATTTTTCTCAACAAAACTAAATATAAATTCTATTATTGATATATTCTAGATAGAATTTTCATTCAAAAGTACTAGATTTTACACTGTGCAGTTCACTACTTAGAAGCTATAAGCGCGAACTCCCTAGCTTCTAGATCAATATGGAAACGAACTGGAGTGTTGTCAATATTGGAGCATTCGATGGGGCTAATCTTAGCTGCACTCCCGGCTCTATCTGAATCAAGTCTGAGGAAATAAGTAAGTATTTTCAGAGCTCTCAGGTAAAGAGGTCGTATTTTATTAAGTGACTTGGTTGTTGTATCGATGTCGCCGTCCTTTCATTTTTAGAACTCTGCAGTCAAACAATATAGGCATGTCGTCTAACTGTCTGTCAGTTTAAAATTCCTGTTTTATTTATAGACTTTAAGACACAGGGTAACCTGGGTGTCTTAATACATATAATATATATAAAGCGGCGGCAGCGTAATGGCGAAGGCGTCGGACTTGCGATCAAGTGATTACGGGTCCGAACCCCACCCAGTGCACTACCGACGTGAACCCACTCGTAACACAAGCATTTAGCTTAGCTGGAGGGGTTAACGAGAATGCTAGTAATGTGTGACCCACGTTACTAGTAGTCTTTTACAAGAAAAATAATAATTTAAATACAGATAACGTATATTTATCTTATATATATATAGAATGAAACCGCGACTAACCCATCTATCAACGCATAGCTCAAACCGCTGAACGGATTTAATGGAAATTTGGCACACAGTTGGTTATTATGACATGGGTATATGCTAAGAACAGATTTTTGAAAATTCAACCCCTAAGAAAATTATAGTTATATTATTAATATAATTTCTCGGTTATTATATAACAGAAAAAATATAAGTGATGAATGATGGATCAGTCTGAAAATTCGCAGGATTATTCCCGTCAACAAATCAACACATACTTACGTTTTTCGTACTTATTCCAAAACAACCTCTTCAGAAGAGGAAAAAAGGTAAGTAGTCCAAAAAATCAACATGGGTATCATTTTATCTTCAGACATCCTGTGATCCTCACCTCACAGTACAGACGTATAGTTATTTCTAGCACCAACGTCTTTATAGCAGACATATTTCTATTAAACACATTGTAGAGCAATAACTCACCTTTGGGTTTCGCTTCAAATGCAACGGTTGCACGTAAATGTAATACTTTAATATACTCGGGACATTGTGGAATGTTTCTTCACGTTCATCATGATTCTACACTAGCTGGGAGTGGAACTATTTTAGAATGAATCTAGTTGGAATATTGCTACTGGTAACCTTAGATATCACAAAATATCAGGCATCTAGGCTAAAATAAATAATCTATGCTAGTATTATAAAGCTGAAGGGTTTTTTTGGTTGAACGCGTTAATCTCGAGATCTACTAGTTCGAAATATTTTAGTGTTGGATAGCCCATTTATCGAGGAACGCTATAGGCTATATAGCATCACGCCACGACCAATAGGAGCGGAGCATCAATGAAAAATGTTGCAAATACGGGGAAAATTTAGAAACGCAGTCGAAGTTGCGCGGGTCAGTTAGTTACATATCAATGTCTAAAATACCTAAAATAATATGGAATACGTCGCACCTTTAATCATAAACTAAATTAATTCAAAATTTAGGTTTTTCGAGTTTTTAACAAAAACTGAATTAACTTCGTCAGTAGAAAACGTACAATCCAACAGCCGACTCGATATAATGAAAATGACAGATAAAAGATTGTCGTTCTCTTGTTAATTACCTAGCGTGAGCGAATTCAGTAATGAGCCATTCAACACCTCTACATAATAAAAAAAAAAAAACCTAAATAATTTGTTATTAATGGTAATTATTTAAACTTAAGAAACTATTAATTGGGAATTATTTAAATTTCACGATTTTACAAGATAATTTTCATATAAAACTGCAATATTTCCAATTACTCCCTTTACATCAAAATTATTCGATTACATATTTTAGTGAAAAGTGAAATAAGTACTAACTTTTTTTTTAAACTCTTCTCTAAGGTGTATTCTTGATTGATATACTATAATTTTCTATCTTATTCTTAATTGACCTAACCCATTTATTTATTTTTTTATGATGTTTTGAAGTTATCAATCTAAATATGTCAAACTTTAAATGCGATTTCCCACTTTTGTGTTAAATCAGTTTATGAAATTTTGAGTTAAATCAGTTTATGAATAAAGGTGCGACGTATTTGTTATCTCACTACTTTATTATATTCTCAAGTGTGTGTGTTAGTAGATGTGCTTCAAAATAGTATAGCCCATATTTCTACAACTGTATTCAATTTATCAAGAACGATTTATTTATTTTATTAATTATTTCAAAACTTAACCGATTAAAAAATATATTTATTTTGTTAGAACAAAGTTAATCCCATCTACCGGAAAAAGTTGGTACCTAATTTGTTAACTGACAACATTTTAAATATACCGTGTCAATATTAGACATCTTCATTTATTTAACAAACAGAACGCATTCGCCATCGCACGGCAACATGAGCACATTAGAATAATCTACCATTTTCAATAGTCCTAATTGAACATGAACCAAAATTGCATACGTCAATGTTTGTGTACGCATAAAGTAGCGAGCCTTTATGGATACACAAACATTGACAAATGCGATTTTGGAAATCTGTTACTGAACTTTGACTTTAAATCGTTTTTAAACTACAGGTTAAAATTAAACATAATTTGTCCTGAATGGCTTCGGCTTGGCGGGGATCACTGCTGCGGCCAGATATACCACTTTCGTTTTAAATTTAACTAGAACATGTTTAGCTAGTTGACAACTGATAATATTATTGTACGGTATATAGCCGTTATAAGGGGCATATCGATATTTAGTTTTGTTAACGCCTCAAGCTTCACACTCCGCTGCCTCTAGTACTCCGTAACCGTAGGAGTATAAGGTTTGTTTATTACCCAACACTACATTTAGCACCGGCATTTTTTCCAAAAATAAACACAGCACGCCAACAACAGCCACGGCAGGCGACATATAAATTATTTTTATGTTTCCTATGCAAGCCGCGACAAGCCTGAGGTTTTGTCTTAGTCGCAGAATTAACAGCAGCATGCATGGCCGGCTTTATGCACCATGCACAGTTCCTTTGAAAGCCTGTCGCTTCGCGCCAGAACAAAAATTTCAGCTTATTGCTTTGAATAACAATAGTTTAGCGCCGTTTCGGGTTATAAAACAACAGTAATGTTATGTTCTTCGTCTCTTTGTTAAGTATAATACGTATAAGTTTAGATGGTACATAGCTCGGTGGTTAAGTGGGCCAACTACTATATGTACTATATGTACTACTATACGTAAACTAAATAATTTTGGGAGCATACTTATGCAAAATCACGAAACCCTTGAGCCATCAAGTATTCAACCAATTAGCTGTAAATCACTAATAAAAGATGGATGTTATTTCCAAAATACATATATTCAACAATGACACATTTTAGTTTGAATATTAATATACTTTTTGAGATTTTATTCTGAGAACTTTCTAAACAAAGACTCAATACAACACTCTCCATTTAATAAAATTATATTTTATGCAAAATATGTCAAAAATGATTATTTCACCGGAAATGATTAAGCTAACCGCTCCTAGTAGCTTTGAGAATGCGTGTACTTCCTTTAAATCAATGAAGTGTTTGTAAAATGTTCGACGATCTTCTTCGAAGACTCCGCGGGCGGCTCCTAACACGAGGATGTTGCCTTAATGATGTTCAACGTTATACTTCGGAATGAATTTTATGTCTAATACTCCAAAGTTTATGTAGCCAACTAAAAGATGATATCTCCTGTACTGTAGATATCATTGTGTAGGTTAATGTATCAATTCATCTAATTTCTTTAACAAACTCTTATACTTTGCGTACCATGATGTTTGTATACGTTCCAATCATTAGGGGTAAAATATTGAGAAACGCCGATATACACGTGCATTTATTTCTAGCCAGAACTAACCATTTAGATATATTAAATTTCGTGTTTCTTACTTTAAAAATGACGGACTTCCATACAACAGTTTATCCCTTATTTTACCCCGTTAGGGGTGTAATTGTCATAAATTCTCAACTTCAACTTTTGGATTGTGGCTTTGTGATAAATTCTCTCTTAGTAGATGCTTACAACATAAAACCTACTAAACGAATAACCGATTTGGATAAATTATTCGTTGTTAGATTCGTTTTGATGGCGCAGGTGTAACTGGATACATTTAAATTAAAGGAAATAATAATAGCTAATTTCGGATGCCATATTGTGAGGTTCAAATTTAATTTTTCTTTCAAACCCAACGAGGGGGGTATGAATGAATGCTTTTAAAAATGATTACAAAAATATAAACAACTTAACATTATATGTTTATTAATTAGTAACGCATACATACTGATGTCTCATATAAATCACTGGCCTTGTATCTATTATATTCGTGACCATAAACATTTTTATTTTTTATACTCTCACGCCTGTATCCCCAAAGGGGTAGGCAGAGGCGTATTAAACGCCCACATTTTAACAACCATAATTTGGTCCCACTCACGTAACAGGGTGCAAGTTTATTGTCGCCAACCGGGCGCCTTCACAATTAAAGATGGGAAAATTGGTAAAAAAAATCAATACGCTATTAAAAGGGAAAAGCAGGCATGAAGAGAATGCAATGAAAGGAAAAGGATACTGCTTATACGCATGGTTTGGGAAGTGTAAACAAAAGCTGTAACGTTCGATCTGGCTATTGCCGGGAAGTCCGAGCCCTAGAGGGTAAAAAGGGTAAAAAGAAAAGAGGTATAAGGTAGACTTTATACCTCCTTTCTTTTTATAATTTAAGCTAGCCGCTCCCCGCAGTTTCACATGCGTTTATGGTCACTCTTCTGCTCCTAGCACCCGTATTCACAAACAATCCTTAGGATTTGTATAAGGAATTTCTCATAGCGTTCGTTGTGCTGGAAACAAATTTGACTTTTACATTCGATACAAACGATACTCAAGATCCATTTATGTTGCTAAGGTCTCTCCGGTATTTGACTGACAGACGTGCGTATGACGTGAATACAACATATAGTGACCCATGACCATGTGGGTCATGGGTTACTATAGGTATAAATGTTGTCTCATCGTTTTATATGTTAATATGTTTACCTCATCGTTTTACAGTTAAAACCGTATAAAATCGTCAGGTTTGGTTATTCTGATTCCAAAAATACTATAATTTCAGTAATTTTCCGCGTCACCTAACCGCATTTTCAAATATGTAAATAGTATAAAGTATATTCTAAATAGTCTATCGGATTATTTAGAATTTAGTTTAACGATAGATTTTAGATACCGAAAACACAATTTTCAGTAACAAGTAGCATCACACGTACCCAGGAAACCAGAGGTGAGAATATTAAAAATGGTTGTTAAAATTTTATCTGTATAACTATTATGAATTGTAATCATTCATAAATTTGTTTGCTGTTTTTAGAATTTTATTGATTTGATTATTAACTAATTGTTTAAATTTTGATACATTTTTGATGCGGTAGATTGTATAAGGATCAGAAAACTTGTTAACATCGCTATTTCATGTACGTACCATCAATGCAAATAAAATATATTCTATCTATTCTATTCTATTCTAAAAAAAAGATCGCCATTGCATCATCACGCCCAGTTTTTCTCTTCCGGTCATAGAGTAACATTCAGTTTTGTAAAATCATAATATACATTATAATACATTAATGTAATATTCCGTAACAGGTATTTCCTTTGTCCCTCAAACGTGGGGACATTTCAATTAACATGTTCTTAAAAGTAATATGTTAAAATACCATAAACCTCACGAACAGTATCAAAATTTGTCAGGGCTTTAATAGTAATATACCTCATTGCCCAAGTATTATCTGTTTAGAAAGTAATTGTTATCTATACGTAACTTCTTTGTTTTAGATAACTTTGGTATACAATATTAATATTAATATTGTAGCAAAATAACAAGAGAAAACTAATATAAGTCTAGAACTAAACTGGTCTCTGGAGGTGAAACTATTAGAAATTCATAAGAGGTTAGCGTCGCAGGCGTACAAGCCAGCTAACAAGAATCAACCGATATTCATATTTGCACCAGTACTAGTGATGGGATTATAACTCAACGACTTTTTGCTGTATTGACGATCACATGACCAAGCTTGACCAAAAGTTATCTCAGCATTTTGATCATATCTATTAAAGTTTTTGTATTTACTCAGAGACAAGATAACTTCTTATGCATAATTATAAAAATAATATGCCATCTTCCGGGAATCAACCCTATGTCGGGTGATTGAAGAGTGGCTGTGAGTTTGTTTTTTTTTGGGATAGGGGGCAAACGAGCAGACCTGTCACCTGATGGTACGCGACTACCGCCGCCTATGGAGACCTGCAACCCAAGAGTCACAAGTGCGTTGCCGGCCTCAGCATTGCTTCACGGCCGGTTTTCTGTGAGGCCATTTTTTTATTGACGATTTCGAACAATTGCTGAGCAATTTTATATGGAATAAAGACACAATTTTGATTTGTTACCGTCGACTTGATATAAACACACGTATGTTAGGGATACAACACATGACTGCGTTCATATCAAGGAGGGGCTCGTGGCGAAGTGGTAACCGAATAGGTTAGCACATTACTAGATTAAGTAATACTAGCCATGTCAGTCTTAGAATGGGTGACCATTCTTAACACATTGAGACCACTCCGTGCCTCGGAGAGCACGTTAAGGCGTCGTAGGCGTCGGTCCCGATTGCCTTAGGAAATCACGAACATCTGTGGCATTCGTTACGGGCAATTGGAACCCTAAAAAGTCCGACAACCTGATCTAACTACAGAACTTCGATATCGCCTAGTACTTGGGTTGTGGAGGTCTGATGGCAGTCGCTTCACGTAAAATATCGAAGTTCGGCCGTATCGTCGTTAGGCTGAAAACCGACCTCAACTTAGTATGGAAAAAGGCGTAGAGGATGATGATACAACAATGATAGGTAAATCGCGTAAAACATACATTAACTTGACCCTGTTGAGATTAAACCCCTAACCACTCATATATTATTAAAATAAAAACGATATAAAATGGCAAAAGTCATGACTTATAACACCTCGTACCACATTCACAGTAGAATGAGATGCTACTCTCTGTGAGAAACAGAGACTACTACTCGTTGTAGTCAACGTGGGGAACATTATGTATTAGCCTCGGGCTATATCCTGGATAATAAATTTAAACATACAACATTCGCCCATATAAACGAATATATTTTACGATTACGGACGATGTGTGTTCAACCTTCATTGATGTCGAATATTTTATTCTCTCTTTTTTATATTTAAGTTAATGGGAAGAAATTCTATATTTGAATTGTTTCTCCTTTGAAGATCCTTTATATAAGCATAAACTCTAGTCTAATTGAGAATACAGCTCGGTTTAAAAGGTTCCAAGTCGGTAATTCCATTATCTAATTAAGTAATTTATACAATTTTAGACTAAACGTGTACACAAACCGCTTTTCATCACACAAACCTCGTCATTCAAACATGTGTTGTACAAACTTTATGTATTCTCACGACAAAGGTCGATTTCCTTCCCCACGACAATTGTTTCAATTGATACGAGCTTGACATTGAAGTCGACCCCTTTTAAACAAACTATGAACGAGTGTGAATTTAGATTCGTTCGCTAAATATGTATGCTGGGTAATTGAATTTAGATAGCGCATAAAAGAAAGAACATGGATGCCGGATGACTAAAAGTCATATTTTATTCCAACACACTAAACGTTTATTGTTCTAAATTAGAGCCGACGTTAGAAGTAAATATCATAGTTTAGCAACTAGCTCACTACACGTAAAATATATCTCGAGAGAGAAATAAGCTGTAGGTTTTACATGATATTATGATATGTTGTTCAAGTACCGCTTCATTATATCAACTGCAAATAATACATAATGGAGCCGTATTAACGATATGGCACTATATCGGCTGTGGCATTATAATGACAATGTATTAGCTGGTTTTTGTTCACAAACCAACTATTACGTGACTGATTAACCATCGCTCGCTTCATTACTGTGTATCAAATCTAGTTTGGAATAAATACACGTGCATTAACATAATTTGCTCAATAATCATCGACATGACTATTTTTAATTATTTTGTTTTCATCATGTTATATGTTGCAGAAATCGGCCCCTCTCCCCAATTTAAGATTCTCCTACTGCCCATTTACAGAATGATTTCTTGAGGTTTTACATAAATTTCAAACAAAGCGGTCACCAAAACCTTTGGACCCTTGTTATACCAGGAGTTATACCTTTTTACCAGGAGTTTACTACGTTTTAAAAATGGTTATATATAAGGAAACCTATTTGTACTTTTCACGGAAAACAGAAAACCATTCTAGAAGTTAATAGCAAATTTGCTAATAGTGCAAATATGTTGAAACACGTTCGATATTTAATTTTTCATTAATATAATGTTTTCAGGAGTATAGTATAGTATAATAGTATGTAGTCTGTAGTCAGAGACTGGCTCTCAGTGTCAGCCTGTGACCACGGTACTGGTTGAAATTTTAGGCAGTTCAGAGGTATGTACAAACACAATCCATCTCCGTAATTGCAGTAAACATATCATTGTTATAACAGTTATAGTTTTATTAATATTTCTTTAGACGTCATGGGCTAATAAATACGAATTCTTTTAACATTTATCTGACTAGTGTTGTGTTGCTCAGGTCCAATTATATCTTTGGGTTGTTTTCATTTTATTCAGCTCTGGTCCAGCACTCAGGATTATTGTAGTTTTGAACATCTTTAAATAACTCATACATGTGTAAAAGGTAGAAGATACCCCCAGCGCCAAAAGACTGCGGTTAATCAGCACTAACTGACTTGACTGAACAACTCCACCAGTATGATCGTGTAAGTCGAATTTGATCCATCAATCATTTTACATGCACGGTCAAACACGACTTTTGCAACCAGCTTCACGATTGACTGATTCCTAACAATTCAAAAATATATTATTTATTCAAATAAACGATTTTGATTTGATTCGATTGATTATAAATAATACCGACACAAGTATTAAATTAGCATCTAATTTTCACCTTACACCGCACGTTTGTGTCATAATTTTGTGTACCTGAACATATGTCATTCTGACAATACAATCCAATCCTAAAGGAAAGAAGAAATAGCGAACTAACACTATTTGGAAGGCACAATATTTCACATGATTCTTAAATAAAATGGTTCTCGTAAAATAACATTCGATACGATATTAAATAAAAATGATGACTAGCACATCCCTAGCGTCGGGGAGCGAGTTGTCACATTTATGGCGTTGGCGCCGCTCCATAACTGCGCCCATGAGAAAAATACGCGCCACCCGCCACCATCACTTATAATATTGAAGCCAACCAAATTATTAACCGTATAAATCGCTACGGATCAGATACTGTGCTTATCGTACCGTTTTATTATTATATATTCTTTTGGTGCAATTAAGTTCGCTATTTTTGGTTAACTTAATTGTACCGGCAGATCTGATTGTAGGGAATAACCGTTTTAGCGATGTCACTTGGGTATTGTTAACCCTGCCCATCGATGGCCCATGACACTACACTATGTGCAAAGTATGGTCACCCTACTTTGCCCCCCGTCAGTCTACTCCAATTACGTCCAAACTACCTCCTCTTAGCTGTAGTGTAATCTACCACTTTACGTTATATGTTTTAGTGTTCCAGGTGTTAAACAGGCAAGTAAACCTCCCCTTTCTCCCTTTAAAAAAAAACTATACAGCGTGTAAGTTTGAGCTACGCGAAAAACTCACAAAAACCTCTTTCTGTTTATACTTAACACAATACAAAAGTCAGTTCATCATAGAAATGCGAGATTAAGGATTTATAGTCATTAGTTTCATTTGGCGCTACGCAATGTACACCTTACAAACGTAGGTATTCTTTTTGTTCGGTACGGTGAATGACCTTAAACGATTTATCCAAAAAAATGTAACATTAAAAAAATATATGAATTTTCCGGTCGAAAATTCCAATGATTTTCGAAAATACTCTGTATAAACTAAATACCTAAATTCTGAACTTACATCCCTACTAAACTGATGATTATCTTACAATTTGTGACTACGATTTAGTGTTAAAGGTTACACATTTAATATTACTAGAGATCGCGTGGTGGTCGAATTTCGACCATGGTTTATTTCAGTGGCCAATATTACTTGACCTGTCATTGTATAGACTTTTGTACCATGACAGGTCAAAATATATACTGGACACTCATAGCGTATGTACCCGTTTTTGCATTTTTTTAACTTTTAACTATCTTCCTTACATGTACCTACTTTGGCACACAATAAATAACTACATGTATAAAGTGCCCGTAATTAGATGAGTAGGACCAATCTACAGTTTTGGCAAAATGTGAGTCTATTATACACCTCTGCCTACCCTTCGGGATTATAGTCGTGAGTATATGTATGTATGTATGTCCACCTAGTTTGGCTACTCCTATATTTCCAAATGTCTTATGCATGACTTTTTTACCCTATGAACTCACACTAGAAACGAAATATTAGTATTTAAAGTATTTAAATGTATCTTTATAATATAATAATTTTATTGGATCTTTATGTAACAAAGTCTTCAATCTGTTAAATATAATATTTATATTACAAAAAAACAAGCTTATCTGAAAGTAAAAAAATAGGGTCATGGCTTCCTACTCCTGTCACTACCTCGTGGACACATCATAGTAGTTATAATTATGTACTTATACGGGAATTAACGCGATCACGAAAAGGTATTACATACCTCTGAATTGCCTGACGGACACGGCAGACTGACAGCCTGTGACCACGGCCAGTGCAACCTGGTCGAAACGTCAGGCAATTCAGAGGTATGTAATACCTTTTCGTGATCGCGTTAATTCCCGTATAAGTACATAATTATATCATGGAACGCGAAAGTTTAAAAGTTAGTATGTCATAGTAGTTGTCATGACAAATCTAACACTCTCAAACAAGACAGACGTCACCTGCTATCTCAATCCAATCCAATCGCAATCAATGGGAGGAACTGGTTAAAAATTCAGTTCCACGGATTTATGCAAACAATACTTAGGTACTAACAAATCAAATCAATAAACACCTTTAATTTTTTTAACCGACTTAAAAAAAAGGAGGAGGGTCTCAATTCGATTGTATGTTTTTTTTTTTTTATGTTTGTTACCTCAGAACTTTCGACTGGGTGAACCGATTTTGATGATTCTTTTTTTATTTGAAAGCTGGTGCTTCCTGTGTGGTTCCATTTCCCTTTGGTCCAGTTCTGACAATGGCATCCATGAGAAAACCATATATAAGTCTTTTATGGAATATTTTTTTGTTGAAGTCGGTTTTTTTTGAAAGAATTATTTTGTTTTAAAATACTATTTTGTTTGTTTTGCCAAGTCCAAACATCTAACTTACCTACATGCACCAAGAGCAACCTTGTTGCTAAAAGCATAATCTTCCAGACAACCTTATAATATACTACTGCTACTAATGTTCAAACCTCCTTTGATCTTTTTGGAAGCTGGCTGGCAACGTAATATTTGAATCGCTGTTTGTAATATATTTGAATTCTAAGATTGTTAGAATGGAATTAAAAGAAGACGGCGCGTAGAGCAGACGGAGTGGATATGGCGCCGCGCCTTTGATTTCAAGAAGTTTAATTATATTTGTTTGATTGTGAAAATATTTAGTTTAACCTCCAATATAATTATCTTGATTCGCAGCCTCTATCAATTGATATTCCCACCAAGCTATCACCTCTTTCTCGAGTATACCTCTCCAGGCCCTAGCGAAGTCTGACAATACCTACTTGTAGAAGTTTCAGATTTTAATAAAACTTACAAATATATATGTTACTTGTACATACCAGTACTATATACATACATATATGGATTATATACTACAATTTACCTTAAAACAGAAATGATTGTTCTTCGTTTTGAAACCTTACTGACGCCTAACGCTGATAAGTTGGCGGGAATCACTCAGACGAACGTGTCAAACTTTCCTGTTAGTAATACGAGCAAAAGAGAGTAAAAACAAAGAAGACGTGCATAACTACCTAGCGCGAAGCTTAGCGCTCCATTTGTATTTAAAAGTAAAACTAGAACTAAGACATGCTTGTACCTTCAAGATGATTTAAGTTTCAATAAAAGTTAGCGACGCGAATTGCAGAGGATTAATTCAGTGGTTCGTCCCAATGGAGTGAGTCGCAGAACTTCAATAATATTTTATTTTGCGAACAGTTATACGTCCTGTTGATTTCAATAGGGATAAGGGAGCTGATTGGACAACGAGACGCATGCGTTAGACAGATGACGTATAACAATTTGGTTTGGTAACCAACTTAAAATTCTGATATCGCCCCTATGTACAAAATCACAGTATTATATGTGGGAGAGCCATGCTTCGGCACGTATGGGCCGGCTCGACTCCGCTCGTTACCACGGCCTCACAGAAAACCGGCCGTGAAGCAATGTTTGCATTGCATTTCGGCCCGTGAGTGAGGTTACCGGAGGCCCTAACCCTTCCCTCTCCTCTATTCCCATCCTTCCCCTCTCCCCCCTATTCCCACTCTTCCCCCCCTCCCCCTCTTCTCCTACTCCCACCTTAAAGGGCGGCAACGCACTTGTGACTCTCGAGTAGCAGGTGCCCATGGGCGGCGGTAGTCATTTACCATCAGGTGACCCATCTGCTCGTTTGCCCCCTATACCATAAAAAGAAAAACCTACCTGATTATCCTCATATATCTAAAAATATTTAATTCACATTTAAAGTCAAGTAAGGCAAGTCTTAAAGCAACCACAATCCTACTAATATTATAAACGTGAAAGTTTGTGAGGATGTATGGATGTTTGTTGCTCTTTCACGCAAAAATTAGCTGGTCTAGTAGATAGCTGGACACCTGGATTAATACATAGACTACTTTTTATCCCGATATTCCCACGGCATTGAGACTTACGCGAGTGAAACCGTAGGGTGCAGCTAGTATATTAAGTATTGTCTAATACCTATATCTTTTCTCTTAAACTAAATGCAGGAGTAGCTAATAAGTAAATAAATTTCTTTATTGACATGATCTATCTGACCACTGGATGGGTTTCAAAATCGATTGTATAATACATTAATAATGTAAACAACATTAAACAAATTGTTAAAGAAAACCAAAAAATGTTTTTTTTTTTTGACCTTTAAAACTGCTCACATTCCCTGAAACTTTGATGACGTCCACTGTGTCAGTCTTAGTCATATGTCTCTTTCAGTGGTGGATTATCTCATAGGCAAACTAGGCACGTGCCTAGGGACGTGAGGCTACAGGGGGGCGGAAGTTTTTAAACGAAGAAAAAAATAAGTACTATCATACTACTTACACAGTATAAAAACATATATCTATAGAGATGTAGAACCGGCGAAGCGCGCCTAATCTTCATGATTAGATGAAGAATGTTTCTAACAAATGTGAGTGAATAAATAATTGTTTATCACGAACTTGTAAATAAATAATTTTATTCACAGCTTTATTGTTTTATGTAAAATATTAAACATTTAGCTTTGCAGATTTCGATAAAAGGTAAAGTAAAGTATATCTTTAAAAATAATAAACAACTAACTTGTAAAATAATCTGTTTCCCATTCAAATTGTCACCCCCTATTTCAACATCTTCAAAGTTTATTTGGTAAAGATGGCCTTTCATTATTGTCATTCTTCTAATTTATTTTAATTAAACTAATTATAGATCTTTTGAAGCTGGTTGTTGAGAAAATCCATTAAAACTAGCATGCAATTTTTTAAGTCTGTTTTTATGGATTTTCTCAATAACGGCATGAATAATAAAAAATATGTTCCATTTGTGTAAGATGTGTCAAGTAATATCTTATTTAGATTTTTGTGGTCAAGTTATTATTATAATATTATTTAAAATCTTTAACTTTTTACATTCCACCTGCTTTGACTTTTTTGGTAAATGGTTGAGCCTGGTGAAAAGAAATCAGACAAACAAATTCGCAGCCACTCTTCTTAAACACCACATAGTTTTATCAATATTTAGTAAATTGTATTACATCACCTGTTTGTTGTGCGCTATTATGTTATTAAAGTTAAAAATAAATAAACTAAAGTTAGGCTACGAAAATAGAGAAACTGAAAATAATGGAACAAAAATTAAAAAAGAAGAATAGAAAACATAACAAATAAGAAACATATAGCCCTTCAGGCATAGTTCTCGTTTTACTGTAGACTTAAACTTGTTTACACCTAATATTTGAGTATTATCTAAGATTTTATTTTAAAATCGCACACGTGTGAAAAGAATGTACTGATCTTTATTTTTATGGAGGTCAATCAGGTTTTCATAAATATATTGACATAACACTCTCATTATGTTTAATTCTTTAATTTCTGCCTCAGTGAATCACGATTGCTCAAGTTTTTTTTTTCTTTTTTTTATGGTATAGGGGGCAAACGAGCAGACGGGTCACCTGATGGTAAATAACTACCGCCGCCCACGGGCACCTGTAACTCGAGAGTCACAAGTGCGTTGCCGCCCTAAAAGGTGGTAGCAGGAGAAGAGGGGTAAGAGTGGGAAGAGGGGGGAGAGGGAAGGACGGGAAGAGGGAAGGGTTAGGGCCTCCGGTAACCTCACTCACGCGGCGAAATGCAATGAAAACATTGCTTCACTGCCGGTTTTATGTGAGGTCGTGGTATCCAGCGGAGTCAAGCCGGCCCATACGTGCCGAAGCATGGCTCTCCCACATAAAAAATAAGTTTAAGTTCTAAATTTTAAGTTATAAATTGGTCGGATAGCCTTCTTCTGTAGCACGAAGTTAGACTGAAAATCGACGGCATTCCACCACAACAGAATACCATACGACATGATACCATGAAAGTAGACTAATCTAGCTGTTTCAATATCAAGAAAGAAAGAAAAATATTTTCTATTTCAGGGCTTCAATGTAAGTTCACGAATTTCCTAACTGCGTATGCTGCTGAGCTGAGTCTATTCGTAAATTTATCACTATGCGGGCGCCATTGACGCTTAGAATGAAGAGTAATCCCTAAGAATTTCATAGTATCCACTAGTTTCAACTCGTTTTATTTAATCATTATAGTGATTTTCACCTGTTTTATCTGTATTAGATATGTAGGTATTTTTTTTGTCTTTAAATGTAAGTGTGATATCACATCTATTATTATTATTTAGTAATACCAATAATACACTGGTGTGTGTATATAAATGTCAGATAATACTTACATAAAACCAAATCAAACGAACGAAAATCAAGCTGCCATGTTTTTATTCAGCATCATCTGGAAGGTGCGAAAACTAGATATTTCGGAAAGCACACGTTTACAGCGACGAATGACATTCAATAACGCTTCCATCCATAGCGCGGGGGAATAATTCATGAATGTATTTGTATTATGCATAGGGTACATACAGCGATGCTTCGCACCCAAATTCCACACTTTATAGGCGAAGTTCGTGGCAGTACCGAGTCGTAAAGCACATTGTCCTTTATTACGTCATCACACAACCCAATGCAAAAATAACATTTGAATATAGATTTAAAGTTTACATTTTTATCACATATCATTTCTATCGTCATTCATCATTATCTTGGAAGTTGGAGTTTCAAGTTTGTCGTTCTCGCCAATATTTTGTTAATCCCTGAGCTTGCCAGTATTATTCTGTACT
Organism: Euplagia quadripunctaria; assembly: GCA_963859945.1. NCBI lineage: Eukaryota > Metazoa > Arthropoda > Insecta > Lepidoptera > Erebidae > Euplagia > Euplagia quadripunctaria. Next base: position 1,103,494 of record OY982563.1, read on the forward strand.
GTATTCAATAAATAGGCTTAAATTGGTGTTGATAAAACTGTTAATTTTGCGGAACACAAACATCTGGCCCTTACAATTAAACTGAATCACATGCTCTAACCGCACCTTTTAAATACAATCGTGGTTGGGCCTTTTTCTAAAAAAAGAAAAGATCATTGAGGAATTCTTTCAATTTTCGATCAACCTAACAATTTGGTTTGTGCCTTCCCTCAGTTACGTGACTATGAGCGGCTGACACGAAGGTATTAACTTTATATCTCACTAACAAAATTCAATAACAAAATCCTGCAAAGTTTCGCTATGCCGTGGTACATCTCCAAACCTCAGATCCCAAAACCGGGACAAATGAAAGTCGATCTTGTGATATTGCTATCAGGGTATAAACTCCTCTGGGTGCACAATTTTGTGGTTATTTATTAAGAAACGTTAAACAAGGGTAATACTTGTACCGAATTTTACAAAGACGGCGAAGGGCCGCAACTTAGATTAAAATAGTTGGAGTGAATTCTGACCGGCCTCATATGACACAGGCTAACGTATCATGTTTATTAGCTTTCGGCTTCAAAGCGTTTTCTTATTAAGTATCGCATACCGGGACAATTCAAGGCTTATGACAAAGGATCGCTTGGAGTAAGTCAGATGGAACAGCATGCATGAACCCGAGAATATTAAGGCAAAGACTACATTAAATTGTCCAATATAATTATATAATTTATTGCTTTAGACAACAATTTCTAGCAGCATTCGATGCGCACCCAGTGTACTGAAAAATTAAATTAATTAGAAAGTGAAAAATAATTTTAAATTATTTAAGAATAATATTGAAACCAAATCATATAAGTGAACTTACCAAACCCAACACAATAAAGAGAAGGAAGAAACGCTTACCAGCCAGCAAGGCAGACAACAACCGGCCGTGTAGTAGCATAACCTTGGGACTTACCGAAACTTATTGTTTTCTAGAACACTTAATACAATTACAACAATTAAAGCATTTACATGAAATTTTGACAATTATAAGCGTGTAAAAAACGGTAAACGGATAGTTAACGGTAACGGGCGCTTATAGGACTTGTTAGATATTATAACTTTATCTAAAAACTCCTATAAGCGCCAGTTACCGTTACCCATACCTTTTTTGTTTTTATTTTAGCTTTTTGTTTCGTTTGTTCTGTGAAACAATTAACTATTAAAAGTATCACACACTTCAATGCGCCTAAACTTAATTTTTCACCCTTCGAGGTGGATTTTTTATTTCAAATTTAAATTGGACCAACCTTGAGTACAACCAATTCTTTTAAAAAACCAAGAAACACGAATAAACGGTAAAATTGAGAACCTCCTCCTTTTGAAGTCGGTTAAAAATTCCCTATTCTTAGTTTCAATATTCCAGAAAAATACAAGCCTTCCAATCACAACGCTTACTAACATTACACCTTACATGTCCGTAAGTTAGCATTATAAAGGCATATCCCCCGGGCCGCCTCCCGTCTTACTGGATTAAGATATGCAAATTATATCGGCGAGGCACAAGCGAGCAGACAAAACAAGCCATTCGACACACGTCCTATATCCGTACGATTGGATCGTCTGTGAACGGCCTAATCTCGCTGAATGGTTAATAGAACGGGTTGCAGGTAAGGGTGTGTTTAATTAAGGTGGATATTCTTAAGGGAGAAAGAATTTCAGGATTTCCTTCCTGGATGAGGAAAATTAATAGACGTAAGAATTCATTCTTTTAAATTGGAACTCTTTGGTTGAAAATTGTTTTTTTTTTCACGACTGTAAATTTTGCTTATTCGTTGTCTTTAATTTGAAAATTGCTTGTGTTAATGAAATATTTGGGATTTTTTATTATTAATTTTTAGATAACTTTGTTGTTGTGTTGACTTTTTTATGTTGTTTATTATCGCAATAAACAACATAAAAAAGTCAGTCATGTCTATGAGACTATCGGAACAACCCTTTCATCCTAGTTGATATGAACTAACATGGATTTTAAATAAATATCTGAATCAAATAATTCTAAATAAAGAAGATACGAACGTCAGAAAGATACAGGTGTTTGTTGCCGTTTTCTCATCATCATTTAAATAATTAGAGAAGTCTATTCTCGAACCGTTGGCCACCAAACCTCCATCTACCCTTTCCCTACTCAAAAACTACGACACGTAATTACTCCAAGAAATGTGTTTTTAACCGACTACAAAAAGGAGGAGGTTCTCAATTCGACTGAATATTGTTTTTTTTTGTGTAAATGTTATCTTGTGTTATCTTCGCCATTATTGAACCGATTCAAATTAAAAAAAAACTTAACGTACTTAAGGTTAATTTCATTTAAATTTTTAATAAAATATTGTACCTTTAAGGGTGGAAAATTAAGGGATGAAAAATACAGCTGATTCCAATTTATCATGATTAATTTTTAAGTCAATTATATTCCATTAGCTTGCTATTCTCAATAGCGTAATGCAACACTACAGTATTTTTCCAGGGAGACAGTAACTGCTTGCATTCAGAAGCAACTTTTTTGTGACTTTTTGTTTTTTTGAAGCAGTCATAACTTGTTGCGTCCATCGGACAGAGAGCTGCAAACGTGAGAGATTAAAAAGCGACGAGACGAGTTTATTCATAGCTGGCTTTTGCAGATTTGTCGATTTTGTCAAGGCGGACGACCGTGCAAAAGCAGTGATGGACGTAACTAGTTACTTATGTAATCTTATTAATAATTTAATTACAAAAATAATAAAATTTTATTAAAATGTAATATATAGTTATTTTTCAATTCCTTAGGGACCATTACTTTTTTCGGGATGAAAAATACCCTGTCTTTTTCTGTGCCACTGACAATATGCAAAATTTAATGATGACCGGTTGATCAGTTAAGGCTTGAAAGCATAGCAAACAGACATTCGCATTTATTATATCAGTTAGGATAGACCAGCTGGTGTTCCTGTCCTAGTGGCCTCTCCAGTCACAGGAAATATAGGACATTCGGGTACGCAACCCCGGTCTCTGCGAGCTACTGCAGTCTTAGTCCCGTTCCACATCCGAGACTTGCGGTATCATCTCCCTACAATTTCCTTACACAAATTTACCTTCTTCCTTCTTTCTCATTTTAAACTACTACATTCCGAAGGAGGGTTGGCGTTGGCTATAAAAAAAACCAGCCTAAACCCTTGGCAATGTCAGACATTGCGCCGACCCTAATGAAAATTCGGATAAGCAGAACTGTAACGGAAATATAAAAAAAATTACATATAAAAAAGTGTATGTGTGCAATTTACACGGCAGAACTGAAACTTCTAAATTAATTAACCAACGAATTTTAATACGCAAATACAAAAGAATGATACACCGCGTTGACTATGACGCATTTTCTGAAGGCTTCATAGTACGCAGGCGCAAAGACACGTGCTAGCATACGAAGATTATAGGAAACACTGTATACTTGTATTCTATCTCATTGTCTCGCAGGCTAAATCCTGTTTATGAAAATGTTTGTCTCTTTTTAGAACTGTAGATATACTTGTATTCTATCTCCTTCTCTCGCAGGCTAAATCCTATTGTATTGTGTTTATCTCTTTTGACGTGACAACGTCTTATAAATTGGTTTGCCGGGTGACACTTCAAGAAACTGCGTTACGCTCCGCTCACGTTATGCGCTCACAATGAGAGCGAGTGAGAGGCACGCGTTTTAAATATAATTCTTTGTATAAATAAATGTTTTAAATTGTTACTATTATTTCATCCTTCTTCCTACTATACGAATGAATATTCACATTAAAATTATTTTACCACTCAAAGTCGTTGTCACGTAAAACTTTCGCCCGTATACCGACTTTACAGGCAACCAATTTTTTTTTTAGTGTGACTTTTTCGTTTCATCGAATTTTCAAATCACACCAATTTTAACAAGTTTCACTTCAATAATAATAAAACTACTTCCGACAGACCATATAAACTGGAATTGCGTTATCGAAATTTATTAGTGCGGTTTATTACAGCATCGATCCTAAGTAGCTATTAGCAAACAATAAGATCACTTTACAAAACGACAAATCAATCTAGGGGAAGCCTTTTACGAATTAATTACTTTACAACGATTCCGGAGTATCAATTGGCCGAGTAATTTCCTCTACAGTGTCCCCACTGCTGGGTAGTGAAGGGCAGTTTCCTTGTTTACATAAGTCCGATTGGTTGCCCTTTGACTAGAAAGGGATGGGCACAGCTGGACTATTTAGGTCAATGCAACGATGATTATAAACTATACACAATTTAGTTAAGACTTACGAGGGTTGTATACGTTCTGAGCGTTGTTAGTGGAGGTTTATACAATAATAATTATGTAACTAGAGATTGCTTGGTGGTTGAATTTCGATCATAATAAATTTGGTTTAGATAAATGTTTTGTTTTAGTTCGTTGGCTAATATAACTTGCACCGTAATCGTTTATAGACTTTCCGTACTATGATAGCTCAACATATATACTGGACACCTCTTGTTTTTTGTTGCAGTTTTCTTATATATTTTTTAGATTTATAACACACTGATTAAAAATTGTAGCTCTCCGCACTTCTTCAAGTACAACCTTCAAGTATTCCAAATTTGACATTCCTTTGACGCGACACGAACTGGACTTTGTAAGTTCAACTCGCGCACAGTAGGGATAAAAAGATTTCTTTTCACATATTAATATAATAATTGATATTTTGGGACATATTACACGGAGCTATCTACACACAAACTAACTTCTAGTAGGTATTTGTTCTAGAAAACAGATCAACATACTTAGATACGTTTCGTTGTTAATACAAACATATTATACACACTAACACCAATGCTATTTGCATTCATTCATTCACTTCATTCATTACAAATTTTTGTTTTTGTTCTGACCGGGAGTCGAATACGCGACCTGTAACGTTACAGCCGAGAATGCCCTAAAGCAGCGCCACATACCAATACTGATCGTCCAAACACTCTTGTTTACTTTCCTCTTCTGTTGTACATAAAATTTTCTACTTTTATGTAACGTTCTAACTGAATAGAATCTTGCAATATAATTTTCTAAGTTTCGCTCAAGACAATGTAGTCTAATGAACAGCTTGTAAGCCGCACAAGATATTACTGAGTCTTATGTGCAGCATTAATCGAGTACTCAAGACGGTTTAACCCGATCTCAAGATCGATTAAACATAACCAAAACCTAGTTATTGGCGAACTTCGAACGTGAACGTTAATAATCGTATAATCTAGAATTATTATTTATTTTTGTTTAATGATTATGTGCTAGAGGGCTCGGACTTCCTTCCAACAGCCAGTTCGAGTGACAGTATGCGATCCTGACCTGCTCTAGCTCTAGCTTACACTCCCTAACCCATCCATATAAGCAATATCCCTTTCCATCCATTACATTCGCTTCTTTCCCTTTCAATACACTCCAAATTTTCCCAACTTTAATTCGCAAAGTGCCCACCGGACGGCAATAGGCTTGCCCACTATTACGAGAATGGGACCAAAATTATAATTGGCAAAATGTGGGTGTTTAATACACCTCTGCCTAGTTTGGGAGATACCGGTGTGAGTGTATGTATGTATGTTTTTTTAAGACTTCCTGTGTTTCATATTGCATGAGGCGGTGTTAATGCCACATGGCATTATCTACCAGTCAACCTTTGGGTGATTCAGTGAGGGACATGGCAAGTGTATAAGAAAGAAATTTCAGGTGACACTTAGCTAATTAAATACATAAAAATATAATTTATTATACGAATACACAAACATACACATACATAAATAAAATACATACAAATAAATAGAATATTATCGATACCTACAAAATATACCTATGTAAGAATTATCTAGAAAGATCTCCGATATAAACAGCCATTAGCTGTTTAATAGGAAAGCATCGGTGTACTGCCGCACAATCGAGTTAAAAGATAATGTTCGCGTACCCGCCTAATAACATTAGCATATCTTAATGCGAGCCCGCGAGGCAACTCTCAACCGAACAACACTACTGAACACTGAAGAGCCCCGATACCAGCTAATATTGATTCAAAAAACAACCGACACGGGCTAGCAAACAAACCATACAGAACGATACCCTACACTCGTAATTACATATTCTAGTGGTGTGCTATTGAAATAGGTTTGTAAAGTTGTGACATAAATGACGTAGCTAACACCGTAGTCGATTGTTTTTTTATTAAATGTCAAAACGTTACGTTCTGTAAAAAAATGTATAAAAAATAACAACCTGTGACATCATATTATGTTGCTATAATCAAATTACACAGCTCCCCAAAAAAAATGAATAAAATGTTCACCGGACTAAACCATGTCTGTCTTACTATAGTCTACGTACGTACGTCTATAAATCTGTGGTCTGTTTAACCCCATCACGTCGGGGTTTTTCATAACCTCAAAAATAGGTCTAAGAACCTAATAATTGCGTATTCCAACGAATTTTCAACACAACATACGAATTACCACGTAATGATTGAACCTCTTAATCCAGAAATATATACACCTTATGAGGCTTTTACCACTTAACCCCTCTACTATTACTACGTACTACGTAGTAATTATTTAACGTCTTGATTTATGACCCTATTTTGTGTTGTAATTTGTGTCGTTATAATACAGTTAAAAGCAATCACTAGGTTTTTAGACTTATTTTTGAGATGAAAAAAGCGTGACTTGATAGGGTTAAACAGACCACAGATTCGGATTCAGCGACCCCAAAACATAAAATAAACATGGTCTAGTCCTCTGAACAACTTTTTTTTTGTGGAGCTGTGCTATTTAGTTTTGCCATCAAACCCAACATTTGGTGCCAATGTTGGTGACGAATCTAATTTTTCCAAGTATTGTATCCTGATGACTGTTAAATAAATAATTTATTGCAAGCTTAGGAAGGCAACTACCTACTCTATTAGGAAGAGAAGTGGTCTGAGGTCGACTATGGCTCAAAAACAATTGAGGTTTGGTATTTCTCCTTGCGAGAACTTTGAACTGTACCTGCTAATTAAAGGGGTTCAATTTTGCGGTTTGTTGCTACGGCTCGAGTGAACAGATCGTTTTCGCAAATTATTAAGACAAACTTGAGTCAAATAGCATCAGATATCTCTATCCGTATCTATTCAAAATGTTTATAATTTTAACAGATTACTTACTTGTACTTACTTGAATACCCAACAGTTGAACGAACTAGGATATCCTAGTATATATATATATATATAGGGCTAGGAATCTGACAAACTTGACGAAAGAAAGAAAGACGAATCACTACATATTATAAAACAAAGTCCCCCGGCGCGTCTGTCTGTCTGTTCGCGATAAACTGAAAAACTACTGAACGGATTTTTATGCGGGTTTCACTAATAGATAGAGTGATTCATGAGGAAGGTTTAGGTGTATAATTTGTTAAGATTTAGTGTTAATTGATTGAAATATGTTGATGATTGCTGAAGATGTCTCTGCTACCCGTGCGATACCGGGGCGGGTTGCTAGTATTTATATAAGTTTAAATAAAACTACTCAACACCAACTAGCTACCACTGTCTTTACAAATTGTTTTGATAACTCTTAAGGTTGCTTGGAACAGACTGCATTTAGCAATAAGGATGCCCTTGGCATATTATCTGATCGACAAATCAAAATATGTCTAAAACTTATGTATTTCATTTGTTATTAATTAAAGATAATAACGCAAGCCGTAACAAACGTAACCTCAACGTATTATAAGTGTTTTCAGTTAGTATGGACAACGAAAACATGTTTAAAATTCAACCGAAAACTATACCTACTTAATCTAGTGTATAATATTTTACACTATATTTATATAGGTTTCAAAAAACTTTTAGGTGGTTCTTTTAAAACAATTTTACCAACCAGTGTTCAGTAATTACTTTAAACTTAATTACTTTAAGTGGCGCGGTAGCGCAATGGCTAAGGCGTCGGACTTGGGATCAAGTGGTTGCGGGTTTGAACCCCACCCAGTGCGCTACCGACGTGAAGCCACTCCTAACACAGGCATTTAGCTTAACTGAAGGGGTCATCAAGAATACTAGTCATGTGTGTCTTTAAAAAAAATCTTTTATAGGGCAGGGCTAAATATTAAAACAATAGTATTAGCAATAGTACAATAATTTAGTTACATTTAATATAATAGGAATATTAGTTTACTTACATTCTGTAAATAAATATTCTTATGAGTTGTTTTTTTGCTTTTCTCAAAAGGAGCTATAGTGGAGACACAATATGTGACACAAAAAAGCATTAAAAGTTTTTCACAAGGTCGAAAACACGCGAGTGACAACCCTAGCGTCAAAAGGCTTAAAAGGCCAAGTACAATCGGATGCACCGTATACCTATTACCTACCATAATATTACAAAACAATTATCCGTCAGATATTATTATGCCTCAAGCAATATATTTCACTCATTTTACATGGGATCTAATTTAACTAAGAAAATGGTACAATATTAATATTACATTTTGTACACGATACATTTCCAAAACCCTTCCTGAAAACACAGGTTGTAGGGTGTTTGTATTATATTATTTAAATTAATCTGAAAGATAATGAATGAAATGATGATGAGAATGAAAGATGAAAAAAACTTGAGGTATTTTTTCACCCAAATTCATCGAAAAAAACTGTGACATCAAAGGATGGATCTTCACGTTGGGTACAATGGGTGTGCGCGCATGCAAGTGAATGCGGCAGCCGATGCGACGGGCGCACTCGCGTTCCTATAAAATTCAAAAATGGAACTATGGAAGAAAGCGCGCGTCGTACATTCTGAGAGTTTTGTCCCGACACAATGGCGACATGGCGGGCTTGTATAGAAATTCGTTCTAGTTTATTACGGAATACGAAGCTTGTAAATCTTTTGTTGACATAGTTAATATATGCTACCGTGCTATTGTTTGGATGTTTTATTGTTCTTTTAACAAGCTACCCTAGATTCGTATTACCCACAATTAATTTTACAGTTTACCTCTACGACCGAGTCTATACGCACTCCGATTCTTCGGATCCCGGAGTAGATTTAATGAAAGCAGAACTTCAAATTTCGCTGCACTTCCAAATGGTTAAAGAATATATCATAATATTAATAAGGCCGGGGTCACAGAGAATTTACTGAAATGAGAATCAACCCACAAGTCCTTTCCACCTACCGTCATAATTACTACAAGAAGAACGTAAAGTGTAAGTCATGAAATACAAAAAATTGTTTGTTAATCCTGTTGACAATCGTTATCTTACGTACGTAGTCACTAGGTATATTTTGCCGAAGAACTCACAGTTCAAACAATAATAAAGACCCAGTGCGGGTAGAGATGGGTAATCACCCGGGTTAAAACCCACGACTAGGTAAAAACCCGGGTGATTCCCATCTATAAGTGCGGGTCGTTACTGAAACTGGCAACACCCGTGACCACGATCGTCTCTGCGATTAAAAATATTGTTTTTTTTAAGATAACCCCTTCGGAAAGCCTAAATTAGCCACACAGAACATAAGATATATTGTTCGTACGTGTATTTTGTATTTTGATCACTTTAAAAGTAAGTCGGTATTATTTATAGTTTTTAAAGATATTTCAACTACACTACACATCAGACCGTAATTATCTAAAACCAATAGACCACGTAAACTACAAGTTTAAACGCCTATATTGGCTGATGGGCAGGAACTCAGCACTCTCCCTGGACATAAACTACTCATATATCTACTATTCCATTCTGAAACCCATATGCACATATGGCACTCCAGATATGGGGAATTGCCAGCAAGAGTAATATTCAGTGCCTGCAAAGGGTGCAAAACAGCATTCTGAGGACTATTGTAATTGTCAGGAATCATGAAATACTTGAGTATTTGGGTATCGCAACAGTGGCTACAGAAATAGAACGCTTTAAATTTACTTATTTTTTTTACTTTATTTATTTTTTTTTTTTTTTTATGGCAACTCCCGCAATAGGAATTACTCCTGTGTCGCGGGGGACTTTACAAACATAGAAACAACGGACACAGAGAACACCCAGACTCAGGTGGGAATCGAACCCACGACCTATAAGCATAGCGGTCAGGGTCACTAACCACTAGACCAACAGGCCAGTCCAATACACTGAACGTCTCATCCATCACCCCAATGCACTCGCCTGGTTTTTGCTTGATAATGCCAATGTGGTCAAGAGATTAAAAGGAAACCACATACTTTGAGAGGACAGTGAGGCACTGGCCTGGCTGCTCATTAATTACCTAAAACTGTCAACGCATCTGATTATAGCCTGGCAAGTGTCAACTGATTGCAGATTAAATAAACACAAAAAACTTTACGTTTAAATGTTATGGTTTTCTATAGAAGCAACTCAGCTGTGTACGAAAAGGAACTTAATTTTGTTACATAATACTATCGCCGACTGAGGTATTACAGTCTACAAATTGAGAGTGGTCTCCTTTCAATTTAACAAATAAAGAACCTCTAAGGATGGTGAAATAAGTATTAAAAGTTAATACACCTCCTTCGCGGAGGCTTTATTGTTGCTGGTCGAAGTTACACAGAACAATTACAGGTAACTGATGATATTATAAAGCATTTGAAACCTCGGCAAACATTCTTTGAAACGTATAGTATACAAAGTAATATTATAAACATTTAAAATTTGACCTAAATGACGTAAACATTGGTAATTTTCGTGATTTCCGTAGACATCTGCCTGCGTCTGTATTTACTCCAGCGGCCAGCTCACGCTGTACTTCTAATTCCCGACGCAAATGTTTCTCATATATGGCAAATCAGAAGATTACGAAATAAGATTTTTACCCGAGATTTGAAACGTCTTTGTGAGAATCTCTGCAGATGAAATGATCTCAATCCCGTGGAATGAACTTCCTGTTGAGAAAAGTGAAATACAAAATACAAATTCCGCCACTTTTCTTTAAAGAATTCTTTACTTATTACGTATATATGATTCAAGTTAATAAATGACTTAATATTATTATGTTTTGTTGTACTGATTGACAACGTTATATACCTACTCTATTGCGTACTATTTAATGAGTTACCGAAAAATGTATTATAGGTATAGCTAGTAAAAATTACCATAATTCGGATAATTACATAATTGTCTGTTCACATTGCCAATACGCCACCTATGTGAACCAAAGAAAAACATTTTAATGCTTGAAGTTGGAAGAAGTTATGAGCTAAGTGCGCCATCTATGTGAATATAACAACAATATTTGGTGAGATTGCCAGGCAATGGAAATAAATTTTTAGTATGCACAGTAGAGCACAGTTTAGTCAATAGACACGATTATATCTGTAGTTATCAATCACTTGTTTTGGCCGTATTTTCCGTGATTTTTTATGCAACTAGTTTGGCAAGAGCCACAAAGTATATTTGATGGTAAAAGATTACCAATAAACACTGGCAGATGCAACTCATTTTCTTTTTTTTAACGGACTTCAAACAAAGAAATAAATATGGTAAAGAAAACTTACAATTCCATTATCAGGGTGGTTTTATAGCCAGCCAGTTGTTAACTAACACGATAGCTTCACGATGCGATGAAAGTTGCTTGGCAGTGGGAAACAATACTGGAACTTCATAGTTTAGAGATGCCAGAGAGTGATAAAGTTATTCTCGAAGTTAAGCCCGTTTCTGTTACCAATTTTATTACCTGAACCTGATATTCTTGTACGATTCGAATAGAATAGCTAACATCAACGCTTTGCAGGTGTACTTCAGGTCGATCTCAAAATTCAGAGACCCAAACATGATGAACTTATCAACACAGTAAGCCATGGATGCTAATAGATGCTAGATTGCTCGACACCATCTCCAATGAGTGAAACACGTCAAAGAGAGCTAATGTTTTACCTAGGCTTTGAGCATATTTATACTGTAAGCAGATATTTCTCAGTTCTCGATCAAACATTGTCTCTAGTTATTTGAAGAAATTTAATTTGTTACGTAACTTTCCCCCTATTATCCTACTATTTAAAGCTATATCATCGCGGCCAGTATATTTCACCTCTAAATCAAAGGTTTTTTTATTAATAGTCTTAAACGTGGAACCGTTGGTACATGCTGGTAGGCTCACGACACACGTCCTCACACGTATGTGTGTCCGACCGCTCGGCCACATCATGCTGCTTATTTTGAACACATTTTTATTCGCTTCCCTTGTAACTAAATATGGAAACAAATTTTGGAAGCAGATTTTAACGTACTTCTAATTTGTCGTAGAGAAATAAAACTTTGTATGTATTATGCAGTATATGTTATTCGAATGACAATCCTATAATTTGGCATCTTGGAGCTGATCTGATAATGGAGCCAGGAGGTAGATTGTAGAATTCTTTTTTTTTCTAATCTATAATTTATTATATTTTACAAATGGCTGTTCCCTTATAGGTTAAGGAATTAACTTAGTACATGAACCTAAGTAGTATACATATTTCTAGTTATAATTAAGATAAAGTGACATTGCAAGGGTGGCATTCGCACTCCACCCGTTAAGGAAGAAAGGTTTCATTGCGACCAGGAACTGGAAAGCGCAGAGTTGTTTGTCCTAGAAAATATGAGGTTATAGATAGAAAAGGCTTTTATTCAGCAGTGAACTTTTCATGTTGACATTTTGATAATGATGATGAAAAGAGAAGACTTGTAAAGTGAAAATATTGGGATGCAGGCACTCTAAATAATTCCCGGTTCAAATTCAAAACTTAGAAAACCGTCACAAGAAAATTTACCAAACAAATACTACCTCCTAATTGTTTACGTATATGTACCTTAAAGTTAAAATAAAACACGGATACGATTAGAGTATTTATTTATTTTTTCTTCATAAATCACTAACGTGAAAGCTAAAAAGAAATAACAGTTGATAGGATCACGTGGTTTATCGTGAGAAACATTGTTAACTGGCATGCCAATAGTAGGTTAAAAAAAAACACTTGTCTTTGGTTTCGAAACAACGAATGCATTGCCAGGTAAATAAAAAAAAATGTCAACGTTTTACATTGACAAAGAAACTGAGGAACAACACGAAATGTATTTATAAAAATAAAATGCCTTCTTCTAGACGTACTCTTAAGTTTTATAAACTTAATTATAATTTGTATTCAAAATACTTAGTCATGTTGTTCCTCAGGAGGTGGGGTTAAATAATATCTAATTTGAAAAGAGGTACTTTGAGATTACGATTATAATTTATATTATCTGTGCTTAAAGCACGCATGGATACGTGCACTACATTAATAATTCTTAAAATTATACTATCTTAAAATATATTATTCTTAAAATGCAATTAAATGGCACTGATGAACTAAATGACAATCTAAATTATAATACTGAATAAAGAAATGCAATACAACTTAGTGTCCATAATCGACTAAAAACAATTCAATTGTTTAGGTGTCTAAACAAAACAGTTCTTATTCTAAAACATCAATTATCTTTGTGTTTACAATTAATGATTGGACTATTTTAATTTCACAACTAATCTCCATAAGATGTGGATATAGGAAAAAAAATCAACGTAACAGCGTAACATATTACATGTGTTAATATTATTGATCTTGTATATTATGTATCTATTACAATAATATAAAATCAATAAATGGTTTACAATTTTGGCACAGAATTATTTGCTGAATTTCAGAGTGTATATTTGTAAAGAGAATAACTGTTATGACATGATCCTTGTTTTTTAATTGAGTCCTATCGTACCCTAACATGTTACGCTGATCAATAAAATCTCCCACCTTCTTGGAATGAGTAGTACATTCTTATACCCATAAAAACCCATAAAAAAATACTACGAAACATCCTTGTTTATTTAAAAAAAAACTGGACAAGTGTGAATCTGACTCGTGAGTCAGACTCACACTTGGGGTTCCGTACAAACTTGTATGTAGATAGTTCGTCTATCTCGGGATTCGATTCTCGAAGTTTTTTTCCGAGTTTATCTTCTTGAAAGACAAACTTTAGCGTTCTAAGAATGCTCCTGCATACATATCCGTCGCATTTAATTTTCTAAGCAGAAAACATAATTGACTTACTTTTTTTGGCGAGAAGCTTGATTTTTTGCAAGGGACCGCAGACAATTATTTTGTGTTAATTTCAACTTGATACCTCCACGCGTTCCTGAGGAGAGATTCTTGACAGGTAGGCAGACGGACAACGAAGTAATCCTATAAGGGTTCTTTTTTCCTTTTGAGGTATGGAACCCTAAAAACTTTTGAACCTGGGCTAATTTGATAAATAATAAAACCCAAATTCAGTATCTCAAAAGTAAAACTTAATTAAAATTAATAAATTACGAAACTTCACACATCATGCAATGACTTTTAATCATATGGCATTAATCATACACAACCAATGTTATTATTAATCTGTGCGTGTGTCAGGAGAGACAATTGATATTTACCATATACTCGTGCGAAATCCAACAAGACAAAAATAACCAAACACAAACACACCCATCAAAATTATGTATTTATAGGCGATATAGCTTGTGAAAGTACAACACTTGCACCTGAATACTTCATAAATGGTTTGTATACTTTGTTGGTTCTCAATACCGATAGCTAAGCAGCGATTTTTATTTAATACTCACGTCAAATATCATTTTAAGCACTTAATCGATATTTACAATCGAGCCCATAAATAATTTAGTCAGTCAGTGATCTCTATGAATCACGATCGTTGACAGTGGTTCCCCCGTAGCGCTAGGAGCATCCTTAATTTGCGTTTACATAACATCACACTTTTTAGGCTAGAGGGCTCTTACTTCCCGGCAACAGCCACTTCTAATAACAGGTATGCGACCCTGACCTGCTCGAGCTCTTGCTTACACCCCCCAATCCATCCGTATAAGCAATATCCCTTTCCTTTCACTGCCTTTCCTTCTTAACTACCTTTCCTTTTCAATGTATTCGAAATTTTCCCATCTTTGGTTCCCAAAGTGGAATAGGCTTGCCCCCTATTACGTGAGTGGGACCAAATTTGGATATTTAATACGCCTCTGCATACTCCTTCGGGGATATAAGCCTGAGTGCATGTATGTACTATTTTATCGTGACATAGCAGAAGGCGTTCATTTGCTTAGTGTAAAACGAGATGCTCCTTCATGACACTCCTTATAGTGCTTAAAATGTTATCCGACTGATTAGGTACTCGCGTGTGTTTCAAGGAAGTCTGGCTAGTTTCGACGTTCATTATCTGCTATAAACATCCGTTCAAAACTCTCCTTAATATCGGCATCTATTGACCATTAATGCGACAGACAGCCCTCTATGCAGAGGATGTCTCAACGCAGAGGAAACGGTCGCCTACGTTATCCTGGAGTGCGAGGGAGTGACTACACAACGGGCAAATATCCTCACGTATGCGAGGTCGCTCCTAGGAGCCTGTGAACGCCCCAGGACGCTTCTGTGCCTCTGGAAGGAGCTGAGCTGGCTCAACTAGCCAGCCATATCTGAACGCATAATGAACCGTTTGAGTCTAAATGCGGAAACAGAGCCCTTAACCAATACCAAAACCGTCCTTAATAAAATTGACTTGTATAACTTTTTAAACTCTTTCACATTAAAATATTTGCTTACGTTTTGATCAGGATAGTCATTTACAGTTTTTAATTTTATACAATTTCACAAAATAATTTCAACAACAAATTCTGAGTATTCTGCAAAATCTCAACTTAATATGAAACTCCTTCTAACATTACAATTCCTACATCCACACCGCTTACCTTCCACTTGTCTCCTCCTCACACAATTAAGCCAACAACTTGTTCTTCTGCTCGTACTCCAGCAACTCAGCTAGATTGCTGATTTCAATCTCCTGGATGCGTTTCCCAGCGAACTGCATGTAGTCATGGGGAGGCGCGTCGACAGAACGCTTGCGAACTGCAATTAATATAATATATATGTATGTATATACTACATTTTTCTTTAAAATCTCACACCTTGGCCAACGCCTTAAGGGATTGTCCATTAATCACGTGAAGCTCGAAAGGGGGGAGGGGGTTCGGAAAAATCACGAAATATCACAATAGGGGAGGGTGTAGTGGGATATCATGTGTATTCATTTTTCGTTGATTATATCTGTATTTAAAGATGATATTTCGAAAATCTTAAATATATTTTGAACAAAAAAATACACGTGATTTTGGCTAAGGGGGGTCTAAAACCTCACCACGTATCACCAGGTAAATATCACGTGATTAATGGACGACCGCTATCCTATGATAACATGCTACATAGTTCAGTTTTTTGTTTTGTGCATATTTTGTTGTGTGTGTACATTGTTGGTGGAAAATCGGTATTAATTTTGAGTAGAAGATACAGTAAAATGTTAGATTTTATTGTTTAATTAAAATAGATCAAGATCCCAGGGCTGCCAGACCTTATTTATTTTCTGACTAACAAAATGTGTCGTATTGAGTATTAGTCTTATTTTTGGGTACCAGATGCTAGTTACATTAAATGTTTTTAGTCAGGATATAAGTAATGTCTGGGGTCCTAGGAAGTAAAACAGTATTGTTATTGTTCTGCCATTTTAGTTGGTACGGGAACAGTATCTTTTTTTTTTTGTGCGTGTGGAAACCCCCTCGGGCCGTCACCCCACCGGGGTTTTCGGTGGGGCGGTGTGTCGGAATCGAACCGACTAAAACCACACGGTGTGCCGTACTGCGCTTTAAGTAGGAGGGATCCGGGAACTGCTTTATTAAGACATCCGGAATACGGGAACAGTATAATTTTTTTTTTTTTTTTTTTGTTGCGTGTGGAAACCCCCTCGGGCCGTCACCCCGCCGGGGTTTTCGGCGGGGCGGTGTGTCGGAATCGAACCGACTAAAACCACACGGTGTGCCGTACTGCGCCTTAAGTAGGAGGGATCCGGGAACAGCTTTAATAAGACATCCGGAACCCTCCTAGCGCCTGCCCGCAAAAGCGCGGGCACCACCTTCGGGTAAAATTCTCTAAATTAGGCGACGTCCAGGCACACGCGGACGCCGCCTCCTCGCGGGGGGCCACTATAGCGGGTGGAGGGGAAAACCCGTCCCATCCACCCGCGGCCACACTCAGGGCGGCATGAGGCGCTGGTAAGCGCGCCTCCGCCGTCCGGTTCGCCGGCGGCGAATTAGGTCCGAGTGGAGATCGTCCTCCCGGACCCGTTCCGCCGCCTCCTTCTGCGAGATGACGTCCTCACAGAAGGTCACGACCGCGGTAAAATTCCTGTCGCTACCGGCCCTGGAGCGTATGACGGCCGGTAGCGAGAGATCCCCTCCGATGACTGCAGTGAGGGCCCGACGCTGCGTCGCCCAGGCGGAGCAAACCGCCAGCGTGTGCTGAGCCGAGTCCTCACTGCAGTCGCAGTGGTGACAGGCGGGACTCAGTTCCCTCCTAGCGACCGAGTGCAGGTACTTCCCGAAGCAGCCGTGCCCGGAAAGGACCTGCGTCAGTCGGAAGGAAAGGGTCCCGTGCTGCCGCCCTGCCCACTCGAAGATGACCGGCTGGAGCGCCTCCACGGCGGCAAAGCCAGCACGTGGAGCCTCCAGCCGGGACGACCAACGAGCCATGGTGGCTCGGCGAGCGGCCTCACGCCATTCGCGTACCTCTTTGGGCGGGGGCCGACTGCCGCTTCCCGCCCGGAACTCAGCCGTTCGCCGATATACTTCGGCGAGCACTTCCGCCTCCAAATCCCACGGGGGAGTTCCGGGCAACGCGCACGCCGCCTCCGTCGACACGGTGCGGTAGCCGCGTATGGCTCTAACCGCCATAACCCTCTGAGGGCGCCAGAGGCGCGCCCTATTCTGGGCGGTCAGAGCACCCGCCCACACCGATGCACCGTACAGTGCCATTGACCGGACAACCCCCGTGTATAGACGTCTTGTAGCGACGCTGGGTCCGCCCAGATTGGGTAAGAGGCGCCCAAGGGCGGACGCAGCGCCGACCAGCTTCGGAGCAAGCTGTCGGAAGTGCTCGTCGAAGAGCCACCTACCGTCGAGGATCAGGCCCAGATATCTTATGTGGGCCTGAACCGGTACGAGGACCGAGTTAACCACGATAGAGGCGCCAGGGGGTGGACCACGACGGGGCCCATGGAATAAAGGGGCCTCCGTCTTATCCAGGGCCACCCGCAAGCCCAGCGCCTCGATGCGCCCGACCACCAGAGAGACTCCCCTGGTGGCCAGGCGTGCCGCCTCCTGAAAGTTCACCCCCCGGGCTGTGACCAACGTGTCATCGGCGTAACAAATTACGCCCAGCCCGGGGGGGAAGTCGCCTCGAAGGGCCCAGTCGTATCCCATGTTCCACAGGCACTCCTGTGGAACATGGGATACGACTGGGCCCTTCCTGGGACCACTGTCCAAGGACAGACCCCTGCGGAACACCGCACGACATGGGCCGACGGGAACAGTATCTAGTCCAACCCAACTGTCAATCTCACACGTTCGTTGCAAGAGGCTGTATTGTTTACATGTATTTCCATAGGTTCAAATCCGGCTCGAAGGATCTAATATTTATCACTTAGTAGTAGATATATATTTTTGAGTAATAATGTTCACGTAGACGTACGTCCACGTAACCAGGACAAAGACATTTATTCATATAAGAACCTTGTAGATATTTCTCAGTAACCGAACCATATCGCGTTTCAGTGTTTCACCAAAACATAGAAAAAACACCATCTATCACGATGTCAAATAATTAACTATATTTAATATTTATCTCATAACAAGGCAATTAAACAATCGGGCAGTAGAGCGTCTTAACGGATGTCCTATTTTTTTTTTGTGTAGATCGTGAAAGGACGCAGTAAATAACAACGAAATAAAGAACTTTACTGTAGATCTGATAGTTTTCTAAAAAATAAAGAAATATCTGGGATCAATTGCAATGTTTGTATTTATTTTGGCTGAAAATTACGTTCGTTTGAGGAAACAAGAAATCAAATGGCACAGTACATATCTACATGCAATATCTAATAATACAGTGACGTAGACGTGAGTG